>CAUYQV010104606.1:0-56771 GCA_963574575.1 Galagoides demidoff | reverse complement strand
CAGTGGTCTCACCCACACATCTGGCAGTGAGCTGCAGTGGTGGTCTGTGTGGTCAGGTGAGCCCGGTTTTGCCTTCAGTAGGAGCAGCAGCAGCAGCAGCCTAAGAAGCTACAAGATCACTTATAGCCTTGGTTAGAAGCTGCACAATGTCACTTCAGCAAATTCTATTCATTAAAACAAGTCAAAAGTCTGGGCCGGATTCAAGGACTGCAAAGATAACTTCATCTCTTGATAGGAGGAGCTGCAAAGAACCTGCGGCTATTTTTAAACTGTCCTCTTTCATTCGTTGGCTGTGATTTATTTATTTACATCATTTCCCCTGAAAAAAAAGCAATAGGCCTTCCCAAGACCCCCAGTCTCATTTCTGTGCGGCACTAGATTCAATACCTGTCACCTGTGCTTTGGAGCATGTGCAGATATATGTGAAGTTCCTCTTAATCTGTAGGCTTATGAACAAAAGAGACAAATTCCCTGCTGCCCCCCTCCTCATCCCCTGCCAAATATACAAGGTTGGACGATTAAGTTCACGAACTCATCCTAGAAAAAGTGCTACATGCCTCATTGCTGAATATCACTGCTGGCACCTTTGAAGTAATCCCCTTGGGAAGCCAGGCACTGATGCCAGAGCCTCGTCCACCCTTTAAAGCACTTTTTCTAGGATGAGTTCACAAACATAATAGTCCAACCTTGCATAAAGGGCAAACAGGGCAAAGGCACTTGCAATAAGCACTCACATTTAAAGAAGGAAGAGAGGGAAGCTCAGGTTGTTACTGGTATACAGCAAATCTGAAATCCTTCTGGGTAAGGTGGTCAGAACTTGTTCAGGGCCTATTTCTGTTCCTTGGGAGTGAACAGAACTCTAGTCTAGTCTATTGCTCTCAGGGGCTCATGGCTTGGATCTCTGAGCTCTTAAATATCCTCTGAGAGGTCCTTCCTTTTTTATAAAAGTGCCCGTGGTTTTAGCTTAGTGCCTTTCTTAGTCTGCTTCCTGCTCAGGAATTTGGCAGTCTGGAATTCTCTTTATAATTCAACCTGTCCTGGTTTCTTGCAGTCTGAGCTTGTGGTATTTGTACCAGGACTATTATTGTGCTCATTCCCTATCATCGTGTTATGATATATAGTGGTTTTTGTGCAGGTACCTGGCTCATAACTCCCATAGCCCTTGCTACATATGGTCTTCCCTTCCAATGTTGGGTATGTTAGGCTTCAGGGAGCAGAATCTCTCTGATTTTCCCCTGCCCTTCTTTCACCTGCCCAAGGCAGGACTCCAATCTGATTGTAAATCATAAGACCCTTATTCCATAGAGGATCCTGCCCAAGAGGAATGCTACACAGAAAGCCCAGGAAGAATTTAAACAGAGAGGCTTTGCTGGGTTTAGATCATATGCAATCACATTTCAACATAGTTGTCAAACACGCCTATGTAATGAAGCCTTCATAAGAACCCCAGAGGACTGGGTTGTGGAACCTTCCAGATAGCTGAACATGTGGAGGTCCCTGGAGGGTGATACACTTGGGAGGCTGTGGGAGCTCTGCAGCCCTTCCTGCACACCTCGCCCTGTGCATCTCTTCATCTCTATCCATTGTAATATCTTTTATAATAAACTGGTGAACACAAGTATATTGCCTGAGTTTTTTGGGCCACTCCAGCAAATTAATCAAACCTAAAGAAGGGTTGTGGGAAGCTCAACATAAAGCCAATTGGTCTGAACTTCCAGAGGCCCAATCTTGTGACTGGTGTTTGAAGGAGGGTCAGTTTTGGTGACTGATCCCACCTTGTGGGATCTGATGGTTTCTCTAAGTAGTGTAGGAACTGAATTAGAGGCCGTCCAGCTGGTGTCTGCTGCTTGTTGTGTGAGGGAAATTCTCACACTGGGTCAGTGAAGTCTTCTGTGTTGATTGTTGTGCTGTGAGGGCAAAGGAGAAAAACACCTGTGAGTCAGGATAGGGTCATTCCATGCTCCAAAGGCTACATTCTACATTTTTTTCTTTTAGAGACCAACCTTTTCCACTTGTCTATGTCAGGCCAGTCTGGGACAATGCCCTTTTGTTTAGTTGATTTTTACTTTCCAACCCAGGAAGTCCTGAGCCCTCTATATTTCCTGTAAATCCTATTTGCAAACTCAACAGTTTCTTCTTAGCTTACCTCCCTTCCTTAGTGTCTTGTCTGATTGCACTAGAAACATTCAACTGACTCTGAGCATTCTGTGCAGAGATGTTCTTCACCAGAGTTACAAATTCCTTAAATGCATGTTTTGTTTTCTAAATTGTCACAGGTGACATTTTTTCCAATTGCTCTGCCACTACATAGTATGTGTCACCTTTTTTTCAACCTGAAATAAAAATCCCCTCAATGGTTTTCCAGCTTCCACAAACAGTCCATTTGCCATTTTTCCAACTGTGGCTAGCAGCCTCCTCATTTTTCCAGACTCGACTCAACTGGTCCCAACATGATGTCACATACTTACAGTTTTTTGTTCAGTATCTCACTTCTGGAAGCAATTTCTGTTGTCCATTTTTGCTGCCTATCAAATCACATCAAAATCTAATTGCACAAAGCAACCATGATTCATGTGCAGAAGATTCTTCTATTTGGTCTGGACTCAGCGAGGTGGTTCTGCTAGTTTTGTCTGGGGTCATTCATGTGGCTGCAGTCATCTGCAGGGTTTACTAGGGCTGGTCTAAGATGGCCTCATTTCTGTTAAAAACCCCAAAGAACTGTTATCTATTTTCCAGCAGCCTAGCCCAGGCTTCTCACATGTAGTAGCAACATTCCATGAGAGCACCAGCGGAAGCTACGAGGCCTTTTGGAGTCTTGTCTGGAAGTTGGACAACATCATTTCTACTGTAGTCTGCTAGCAAATCAAGTCACAGACTCAAGGAATGGAGAAAGAACTTATAGCCATTTTTATTTTACCAGACCTTGAAGAAGGAATTATTTCTTAACAAATATAACTTAGTGGACAAACACTTTCAATCATGAGTTCCAAAAGAGTCAATGACTTTAAGCAGGTACTTGGTAACAAATGTTGAAAGCCATCGAGTAGAGAGTGGGGACATAAGACCCTCTCCCAGAGGAAGGGTGGTTGGGGGCGAGGACAGAGCATGGAAAGTAATTCTGTTCTTATAACAATAAGAGCAGCAGCAGCAATAATAATAATGCAATAATAAGAATAGCTATAACATTTCCTTAACACTTAAGATGCATCAGATGCTATGCTAAGGGGCTTTAGACACGTAGTTTGATTCTCATAACAAACCTTCAGTTTTTTCATTAGTCCCAATTTACAGATAAAAAATGAAGCTTAAGGAAGATAAATGGCTTATCCACAAAGTCTCGAAGTCAGTTAGTAAATCCCCGACCGACTTTCTTCCCAACACATTCTGTGGTAAAAGCTTCTGAAAGCTGGTTTATCATACATTTGGGCAATTCCATGAAGATTGCTATATTAGCAAAGATTGCTCTCAATGATCTGATATTTGATACAAATGAAAGAGAACACAGCCTTCCGAGAGAGTGTGATATGTATTAGGTTTTGAGTCCGTCTTCCTAACAAAGGAAGGCATAAAATGATCAAAGATTCCTTTGGAGACTAGGGCTTACCACCCACTAGCAATCAGATGTGGAAAAGTTATGATATTTACTTCCTCTGGCTCTCTCCTGTAAGATGAAAGGGCTATGCTCACATGATGTCTAAGACTATCCAAGTCTTAATATTCTGTTATCAGTTTTTGAGCCATTCAGATGAATATCTCTGTTCTAAATCAGTAAATCCTGAGTTAGCTTTGATTATGGACTCTGTGGCTAGCAGCAGATGCTTTTTTGCAGGACATAGATACACATCCTGATAAACAGCATCACCAAGACCCAGGGATAAGGAGGCCCATGAGCATTCCAGAGCAGGGCCAGAAGGGCTCAGGTCGGACCCTGTGCATATGTGTGCGTGCGGATGTGCACGTACCATCCTGGTACAGCTAAAACTAGAAGAAATGCCAAAACAGTGCCATCAAAACTGTAAATAGTGTAGATGATTACATTTATCATTCAGTGAATTAATATGTTCACACTACAAAGTATCATGGCTATATGTGTCATTTAATGTAACGTCTAATGTCAGGTCAGGCCTGACCTTAATAGTCCTCCTGCTTCTTCCTGCCTTCCCTGCACTCCTCCTCTCCCACATGGACCCACGGGTAGAAAGTGGGGGTCTGCCATCTCCAATATCTATTGGTACCTAAAGATGTTTTCTCTACATTCCTATAGCTGGAAGGCAGAATTTGATAGGTTTTAAAATATTAAAACCAACTCTTCTGGAACCTCGTAGAATCAAAAGTCTAATTTGTTTAGAGTTTGGAAATGAAGAGGAGTATGATTATTGGTTCATCCAAGTATCCATTCACTCAACAGATATTTATTAAGCATAGAACAGAGTACTGGTTCAAGGACATTTGCACTAGAATGTTTATCTCAGCTCAATTCACAATCACCAGAATGTGGAAACAACCCAAGTGCCCATCAACACATGAATGGATTAATAAGCTGTGGTGTATGTATACCATGGAACACTATTCAGCCATAGAAAAGACGGAGACTTTATACCTTTTGTATTAACCTGGATAGAGCTGGAGAATATTCTACATAGTAAGGTGCTACAGGAATAGAAAAGCAAGTATACAATGTACTTAATGTTTTGTTTTGTTTTATACTTGATGTTAATATGAAACCAGTAGGTGAACAAATACACATCCACACAAAATATAAACATAATTAAAGTCAAGTGGGGGGAAGGGAGGAGGGGGGAAAGAGAAAAGGAGGGAGGGGGATTGGTAAATTCTCACCTAATGGGCACAACGTAAGGGTATATGGCACACCCCCAGGGTGAGAGGCACAACAACAACTTGGACTCTACCTAACAAATGCAAACAATGTAATCTAATCATCTGTACCCTCATATTAATCTAAAATTAAAAAAAAAATTAGTTCAAGACTCAAAACCAGGGCTCACCTACATGCAATGGATAATTCAGGACCTCATCAGGAAAACATCTGGATTTGTGTGTGTGGCCAAAATGGTAAGATGAAACAACAGTGTGGTTCGCATGCTGCAGGAAAAATCACACCGCTCCGTGAGACCTTGCCTCTGTCCAGCGCTGAGTCTGTGATTGCTGAGAGCCGGCCCTGAGTTTCTGGCCTCAGACTTTAGGAATCTATTAGTCAGGTTTCCATTTCCACCAGCGGGGCTGTAGTGAGCCTGTCCTAGGCCAGGATTTGGAAGTCACTGATCAGTTCAGAGACTGGTCCCTTGAGCACTGAGGAGGTCTGCTTGGTTCTGTGTCTTGCTTTTGCTGTAGGCACAGCTTGGCTGCCTGTGTGCTGGGGTGTTAGGGCTGAGGCTAGGTATATAGTGGTGGGTGGTCTGCTGCCTTCACCAGCTGAATGCTGTGGAAAGTTCCCTCATGGCAGATGTGAGACGAATCAAAGCCATTTTACCACTGCGTTGAGTGTCTCTCTTGTTTTCCTTTCCTTTAAAAATAAAATTAAATTGTATATTTGACAAATTATAACTATACATATTTATGGGGTACAAAGTGATGTCACAATTTTTTAATGAACCATGGAATGATTAAATCAAGCTAATTAACCTGTCCATCACCTCAAATATATGACATAGAGATATTGAAATATATAGCAATCAATTATTACATTAGGTATTATATTCACCACACTGTGTAATACATCTCCAGAGACTTTAGACATATTCCTCTTATCCAGCTGAGCCTGTGTACCCTTTGATTATCATCTCCCCATTCCCCTGCCCCCAGCCTCTGGTGACCACCACTCTGCTCCCTGCTTCTGTGAGTTTAGTTGTTTAGATTCCATCTCCTAGCTTTGGGTTTCTTGTTTGTTTGTTTGTTTTTTGGGGGGTTATCCTAATGTTTGCCCTCCCATTTAAACTCCAACATGGGAGTCTGTAGCTACATCCATGTACCCATTTTTCTATCAGTATCTATCTACTATCTACCTATTATCTATCCATCCACCTATCTGTATCAATCATTTGCCTTCCATCTATCTACATCCATCATCTATCTATCCGTCATCTGTCCATCTATCTATCCCCCTCACCTCCTCTTCTTTCTCCTTCTTATCACTCTCTCCCCACTCTCTCTCCATTTTTTGCTTATTTCCTACTTGAGACAATTTACCTCAAGGTGTATAATATAATAATGGCAACCCCTCCCCCCCAGATGATTGGTGAGTGAGTGAGGATACTGAGAAGAAAAACACAAAATAGTAGAAAAAATCAGAGATTCTTAGTCTTCAGATTTATTGGAATTTTCTGATAATTCAGAAAATTATCTGAATTACTTGCCCCCCAACCCCCAAATCCCCTCCCCACCACCACACTCCTGGTAGGGAGGGCTGTTTTGAGATCTTGTCCACATTCAAGAACTGGAGCAAGGGAACAGTGTGCATCCAGGCCAGCTGCAAGGGTGCTTGAGGACACACATCTGCCTCACTCCTGCTGGCCTGAGAGAGGCAAAGCAGTCCACCCTGGACCCCACCCCCGCTCTGTACCTCCCTCCCTCAGTACTTCCCTCTGACTCACTGGGCACATGCACAGGATCTGGAATGCTCAGCACTTTCCCCAGCTCCAGTCAGGGGCCCTATTTAGAATAAGCACTGGAAGACTCAGGATTGGTCCCTGTAGTCACTCTGGTCTTCATTCTTGGGCCTGCCTGCCTCTCTCTGGAACCTCACTGGCCACAGCTTTCTCAGCATCTGGGAGTGGACCATGGCTAGCTTGGATTTATTTACAAAGGAAAAAGAAGGAGACTTTGATTCCTTATAGTACTGTGCTTACCACGCAGGTGTCATAGGCCTGGCTCTCAGGTGAAGACCGCCCCTATGTCATACATTTTTGGCATGTGCAGCTTCCCACCAGACTGAAACTACAGCTTTTCCTCTCTAGATTCACAACATCTGCCATGTCTGACATATGGCAAAGGACCAGTTCTTACTGTATAAATAAAGGCACCTGTTTGCGGGCAAAGAACTTCCAGGGAAGGCTTTCCATGTGCTACTACCCAGCATGGTTCCCTAGTCCAGAGATGGATAGTTTGGGAGAAGGGGCTTTTGTCACAAACACTGATATGCTAACACAAAGCACCAATTTCTTGAGATCTCAGTAGCCTACAACTATTGTCCAACACTAATGTTCAATGATTTCAGGTTTAGGCTAAGCAAAAAAGAGAATTATCAGAAAATTCCAATGAAAGTGTATTCTGCCTGGCATGGAGTTTTGTGCATATAATCCTAGAATTTTGGGAGGCTGATGTGGGATGATCACTTGAGGAGTTTGAGACCAACCTGGGCAACACATTGAGATCTTATTGCTATTAAAAAACACAGAAGTTATTAATAGGTGGACATGGTGGCATGCGTCTGTAGACCCAGCTGCTTAGGAGTCTGAGGCCGGAGAATCACTTGAGCTCAAGAGTCAGAGGTCACAGGGAGCTATGATCACACCACTGTGCTCCAGCTGAGTTAAAGAGAGAGAGAGAGAAAGAAAAAGAAAAGTATATTCTATGGTTTGAATGTTTGTCCCCTCCATATTTATGTTGAAACTTAATTCCTGATATAACAGTATTAAGAATAGGTTATTAGGTCATGAGGGCTTTACCCTTATGAAGAGATAAGTAAATTCGTGGATTAACAGATTAATGGGTTAATGCAGCATTCTTCAACAATTTGGCACCAGGGACTGGTTTCATGGAAGACAATTTTTCCATGGACCAGGGTGAGGGGAGTTTAGTTTGGGGATGATTCAAGTGCATCACATCTCCACCTCAGATCATCAGGCATTAGATTCTCATAAAGAGTGGACAATCTGGAACTCTTGCATGCAGTTTACAGTAGTGTTTTTGCTCCTATGAGAACCTAATATCATCGCTGATCCTATAGGAGGCAGAGTTCAGGTGGCAATATGACAGATGGGATGTGGCTATAAGTATAGATGAATCTTCCCTTGCTCATCTGCTGCTTACCTTCTGGTGTCCAGATCAGTTCCTCACAGGTCATGGACCGGTACTGTTTTGTAGCCTAGGGTTGAGAGCTGCAGGGTTAATGATGGATTAATGTCTATTATGAGAGTGGGTTAGTTAACGCAAGGTTGGGTCTGTTATAAAGTCCAGTTTGGCTCTCTCTTGTGTATGTCTCTCTCCCCAGGATGCCTTCCACCATGTTATGATGTTGCATGAAGGCCCTCATCAGATGCAGCTGCCCACCCTTGGACTTCCCAGTCTCCAGAACTGTAAGAAACAATTTTTTTCTTTATAAATTATTCAGTCTTGGGTGCTCTGTCATATCAACAAAAAATGGACCAAGTTAGTATATGTTAACTACTCAAGAAAACGTGAAGGAGTTGATTTTGACCTTAATCATCAACATGGGCTCTCCTAAAGTAAGAGCAGAAATAAGGATGACCTCTCAGCAGTGTAAGGAAAATGCATTGCAGTACCCTGGTTTATGCTGTTTGCATGGATTTATTCAGATCTTGCTAGTTTCTGAAATGTAAGCCCAAACCCTTTCCCCTTCTTAACATGAGGTTAAGGGTGAGAGATTAGAATCTAAGAGACCAAATGAGCACAGATTTCTGCTGGGAAAATAATGTGACCTTAGCCCAACTGTGCCACATCCAAGTCTCCTTCCCTGATGAAGGCTGTGAAGTAAAAGTCCAAGTATTTGTGGACGCCAACCATGGGCAAAGTAAGACGTTGGGTGCTCTGGTCCATTAAGGTTGAACAGCCTATTTGAGAGGCTGTCACATTTGACAGGTAAGCATATCCACAGGCAGTGCCCCTCAAAATTACAGGCTTTAACTAGGGTCCAGGCCACTTGTCCACAGAAAGCAAGCCATCATATGGAGAGCTTCATGGTGTCTGTGATGGTATTGTGGCTGGGCCATGCATAGTGGAAAGAACCCATATGAGGGCTCTTGTGGTAAAAGTATGATGAAGAGATGGTGAAAGGGTTGACAGAGAATCAAATCAGGGAAGAAGATTTTCAGACTGAAAAAATATTGGAGAGAGAAGTCTTATATTAATTGATGTGTCTTCTACTGTGAGTCAAGGTTTTTATACTTGTTTTAGTTATCTGTTGCTGTGTAACAAATTATGTGGCTTAAAACAACAATTAATGTCGTATTCATGCTATCTCGTGGGCTGGCTGGGCTCAGCTGAGTGGATCATCTGCTAAATGTGGTGCTTGCTATGACTGCAGACATCTGGACACTCATGTGGTGCTGGGTAACTGCAGTGGTGTACTCACATGACTGCGGTCAATACTGGCTACTGGCTGGGAGCTCAGTTGGGCTGTAGCTCGTGGGGCCTACACTCTTCTCCATGTAAGTTTCTCACAATAGGTGTGCCAGGTTCCAAGAGAATGTCTTCCAAGCACATAAAAGCAGAAACTGCACATCAATTGAAGACCAATCTCATAAATTACAATAAAGTTACTTGTGTCTTGGTCAAAGTGAGTAATGGCCCAGCTTTAAGGAGAAGGGAAGTAGACTCTTGATGGTGAAAATGGCAAGGAATTTTCAGCATCTTTAATCTACCACAATTAATTTTCCCCAATAACCCAGTAAAAGAAGCTATTCATTCACATGTTAATTATGGATCTATTGAGCTACTATGTGCTTAATGGTGGGGGATGAAATGATGAGCAAAAAGCTATATAGAATTTGCTTCAAGGGGTTTATAGTCCTGTGGATGAAGAAGACCCTTAGCTAAATGATTACACTAAACTTGTGGAAGTATAATCAGAGATGGTGCTCTCAGGGGAAGACACACTGTTTCATGGAAATTTATAATAGATGAAATTCCACCCTGGACTAGGGTGGAATGAGTGAAGGCAGATGGTCAGAGAATATTTTACTGAAGAAATGATGCTTAATCTGGGATTTCTTCTCCATTTGATTACTGAAGGGGTTAAGCTCAGAGAGATTAAGCAACTTGTCTAAGGTAACCCAGCCTGTAAGTGGTAAGGTGACTTCCCCTGATTTGAGCCAGGTGTTTCTAGCTGCCTCATGAACCCTGTTCTTTCTCTCATACCAAACAATGTAGTAGGGGTTCATGAGGAAGAAAAGAGCTGACCTGCCAGGAAGGCAGAGGGGGAGTGCAATGTTTCCTGAACTGGTATCTACTGGTTTATTCTGAAGAAAAATAGTTCAATAAGTTTTTTTCTATTTTAAAGGTTTTATTTATTTTTAGTTGTATCAGTAATTTGTGTATACAATGAAAAAATTAAAATATTATACATAATGACAAAGTCCCTTCTAATCATTGCTTAATCCCATCCTTAAGGTAACCACTGTCATCAATTAGTGTGCATTCTGTTAGATGATTTTATGATCACACACACACACCCTTCTAATACATTCCCATTGATACAAACGGTTGAGTTTATGAGTTTTAAAAATCATAAATGGAGTCATAACTGAGAATTGGGGTCCCCAAGTCCTGAGTCTCAGACCATTACTGGTCTTTGGCCTGTTAGGAATTGGGATGCACAGCAGGAGGGGACTGGCTGGTGAGTAGAGCAAAGCTTCATCTGTATTTACAGCCACTCTCATCACTCACATCACCACCTGAGCTCTGCCTCCCGTCAAATCGGGGTGGAATTAGATTCTCATAGGGGTTGGAGCCCTGCTATAAACTACACATGTGAGGTATCTAGGTTGTGAGCTTCTTAGGAGAATCTAACGGCTAATGATCTGAGGTGGAGCTGAGGCAGTGATGCCAATGCTGGGGAACAGCTGCGTATACAGATTATCATTGGCAGAGAGGCCTGACTGCACAGAGACCATGATAAATCAATTGCTTGCAGGTTCATACAAAACCCTCCACCTCCCCAAACTGGTCTGTGGAAAATTACATTCCAGGAAACCAGTCCCTGGTGCCAAAAAGGTTGTGAACTGCTGCCTTAAAAGATATCTTGGAGAGTTTTCTGTGTTTGTTTGTAGAGAAATTCTTCTATAATGATTTTAAATGTTGTGCTTTTTTTCTTAATGACACTAAAACTATTTTATCAATTTTAGAGAGAGAATTTCTCCCTTGTAGGAATAAAGAACGGTTGAAAGACATTTTTATAGAGAAAGACTTTAGAACATGAAAGTCTACAGTCTATAAAGACTGTGACTAAGATCTATTCTTGGGACCAGTGAGCACGGTGGCTTTTTTCCTTTAAGCGGGCCCATATATTACACAGGCTGAAGCCATGCTGACTCAGCAGGAAAAGTATCCTGTCAGCACAGAGGCAGGAGATGGGGTGTGAGACTGTTGATGAAGCCTCTATATCTCCTGGAATGTCCTTTCCTTCACCCAGAAGTTCAGAAGAACTAGCATTGGGGGCCTCACCCGGGAGCTTGTTAGAAATGCAGAATCCCAGGCCCCACCCAAACCTGCTGACTCAGGCTCTGCATTGCTACAAGACCTCAGGGGTTCATGTGCAGTTTCGGTTTGAGAAGCATTGGTCTAGTCTCTAGAGAGTTCTCAGGCACTTTCCAGTGTAAATTTCCTGTCATTCCAAAACCCCAGGGGCTGGAGAGCTAAAAACACATTTGGAAGGGCAAGGGTGCTTCCCAAGATGTCCAGGGCTTCCCTGAGCCCCTCCACTCCCAGGGCTGCTATTTCAGGAGCTCTCCTCCTGCTGAGTCACCAGAGGAAACAAGCCAGCAGAGAAAGCACCATATCCTGTGGGGTCTGCCGGACCAGCGAGGGCAGGCGAATCCAGACAGGAACAGGCCTCTCCTCCTGTGGTGACACTACACTTCGTAAAACCCTCTGGTTAGATCGGTTGGACCGGAAGGAATTTACGCTTTTTCCATTCCTGTACATCTGGTTTCGGGGAGTTGCCAGATGATGTGAGATGAGAGGGATGAATTTATCTTTTCTTCGCTTCATCCAAATGGGCCTGGAATGAATAGAGTCTCTCACCCATGGGAAAGGTGAGAAATGGAGAGAACTCTGCAATGGGAGTCAGTGGCTGCTAACCCTGTCACCAAAAGTGTGACTTTAGGATAGTCCTGGGACTGTCTGGGCTCAGTTTCAGCACCTACAATGTTGTTTAACCATCTCTGGGCCTCAGTCCACATACGCTGTGGCTGTCAGAATAGAGCAAATCTTTTATTTGTTCATCTGTTATAATTTAATTTTTAAAATAGAAATACAGTCACATGGTTCAAAATCCAGTGTTTTAAAAGTTGCAGCTTGATGAGAATTACGTTACCCATTTCCTCCTCATTTTCATTCTCTTATAGTTTCTCCAACATTCTTAGTAGTTTCTTATATATCCTTCCATCTAAGCATAAGCAGATACAAATACCTGTTCCTATTTCCCACCTTCCTCGCAGAGAAGCAGCATGCTATGTGCGCCACCCCACCTTTTCTTGTTTGCTGTGAAGATGTAGAAGGACGATCACTCCCTATGGATACACATAGGAGTTCTTTATTCCTTTTCACAGTTACACAGCAGCCATTTGTTTATTTAGCTAGTTCAACTTCCTTGTTTAACTGGTCCTCTATTGATGGACACTTGTGTCCAGCGGAGCTAAGTTTCATGTGCTATCTCCACTTCCTGATGCATGGAGGAAGGCAGTGGCCACTAGAGGGGAGGGACTCTCTCTTTAATCCTCACAACCCCTCTGAAAGGTAGACATCTGTTACGGATGGCCTGGGTTCCCCTAAAATTCCCCTATATTGAAGCCCTAACCCTGAATGTGATGGTATTTGGAGACAGGACCTTTGGAAGATGATCAAGGTTAGGTGAGGCATCCTGGTGGGATTTAGTGCCCTTGTAAGATGGGACGCTGGAGACCTGTGCGCTCTCCCTCTTACAACCATGTGAGGACACAGCGAGAATGTGGCCACCTACCAGCCACAGAGGCGCAAAGAGAGCCCTGGCCAGAACCCAGTCATGCTGGCACCCTGACCTCCAACTTACAGCCACCACAACTTCGAACAGTAAACGTCTGTTGTTTAAGAGCCCCAGCCTATGATATTTTGTTGTGGCAGCCTGAGCAAACTAATGAACACTGTTAGCTCCATTTTATAGGTGGAGAAATGGGAGCTCATGGGGGCAAAATAACTTGACTACGGTCATAAAGCTGGAAAGGGTGCAGCCTCATTCCTAGTCAATGCCCCAAGCCAGGTCTCTCTCTCTCAACCCACATCAGGGATGCCATATTAAAAACCAATTAAGAAAGTAAAGACACAAATTAAGGCGTGGCAGGGCTCGGGAAATTCTTGCATGCCTGACCTCTGCCCTGGTATTCTCATTTGAGTGACCATGACTTGTGAGTGTGGGAGCCATCTAATACTCTGAGACTCCTAGCCAGGGGATGTCCCCTCACCTCGGGGCGCCTTATCTCTCCTTTGAGTTAAAAATTCTTTCCCTGGAATCAGTTCGAATTTCTTGCCCAATCCTTAATGGGTTAAGAGAGAACAAGAACTAATTTTTAGAGTCCAATCTATGAAAAGAGAAAGGAAGAGATAGATCTAAATAAATCTATCTCCCATTGAATATATATTTTAATGAGATTTTCCAGTAGAATGGCTCTGAGTTCTTTGGTTTCAGTGCTCACTCTTCGGATGTTTGTCTGTATTTATTTATTTATTGCAATTCTTTCGTGGTTAATTTTTTTGGATTAATATAATGGTACATACAATTAGGTTACATTGTTTGCATTTGTTAGGTAAATTCCAAGTTGCAATTGTGCCCTTCACTCAGGGGGTGCACCATATACCCTTACACTGTAGCTGTTAGGTGACAGCTTACCACACCCCTCCCCTCTCACTCCTTCTTGAATTTAAATGTGTTTTCATCTAGTGCAGGCGTGTAGTTGTTCATCTGCTAGTTTCGTATTAGTATTAAATACATTGGGTATTTGCTTTTTCATTCTTGAGATACCTTACTTACACTGGTGTTCTCCAAATCCTTCTAGGTAAATAGAAAAGATGTGAAATCTTCTTCAGACGAATTTAAAAGGAAGGATTCACTAAGCAAGGAAAGAGAGAAAATGACAAAAGCAGCCTGGAAATACCAACAAGAGTTTTCACCAAGAGCCTGAGTACTGAGGATTGGCAGTGCAGTTCAAAAGTAAACAACTGTCTGTCTATTTAGCAGCTACTCAGAGCCATTCTATTGGAAAATCTCATTTAAAATATATATTCAATGGGAGGATCGTTTAAAAAATATACCAGCAACTCTATATGTCTCCACACATACGATACTCCCCATTCACCACCTTCAAAGCTCTGCCTGGGCAGGGGAAGGGAGGGGTGGCCCCGGCCGGGGCTCTGGTTGGATGTGTTCAGGACTATAAAGCAAAAAAACAAAGTGAAAGGGCCCTTAATATCCCTGTCCTCCTGTCCAACAGAGCATTGTGTGTCCAGCAAGACAAAAGTCTTGAAAGCTCAACTTCATTGAGATACATTGGTTCATGGAATAGATCTAATGATAATTCTATTTGTTTGCTTATCATATTGGCTCTGTATCAATACTAACACATCTAATCCTTGTTATAACCCTATGAGGTAAGACAGTTGTTAATCTTGTTAAAGTTTAAGACAAAAAAGAAAAACAATTAGCGCCTGACGGACAGAGTAGTTGTTAAGTAGCAGCAGTGGGTCTATGACCCAGGCAGTCCAACTGCCCTTCGTGCCCTCAGCAGTTAGACCAGCCTGTGTCCCAGTGAGCACAGAGTGTATGCCAGGGAGCACCCGGTCTGTGAACTGTGGGGGGGGTGAGGTACAGGAGCGGGAGAGAGGACAGATCTCCTGTTAGTGGGCTGGAAGCCTTGAGGGGCTGAGGTGCTAGATGGGTTAAGGAGAATGGTGGGGGAGAGGGGCTTCAGCTCCATCTGCTTCGTTCAGCCTGAGACTATAGAGGAGGCTTCCTAGAATGTCTGAGTCCTCCAGCCCCCAGATTCACATGTTGAAATCCTAATCCTATGTGATGGTGTTAAGAGGCAGAGCTTTGGGGAGGTGATGAGCCTACCTCGATGGGATGCCTGTCCTCATAAGAGAGGCCCCAGAGAGCACCCTTGTCTCTTCCGCCACATGAGGACATTGCAAGACAGCCAGATACTAAAGTCTGCCAGGGCTTTGATCTTGGACTTCTGAGCCTCCAGACTGTGAGCAATAAATTTCTGTCGTTGATAAGCCACCTAGTGCATGGCAATTAGTTCTAGCAGCCTATACCGACTAAAGCACTGGCTGAGGGCCCACACCACTACACCATAATGCCCAGTAATTAGGGCTGGGCAGCAGGGCTGGGTGGAGGGAACGGCCAGAGTCTAGCAGTGCTCAAGTCTCCTGCAGCCCCCAGGCCATGTGCAGTGTGTCCTGAAGTTCCACTTGACCCACAGAGGAACCCAGAGGGTAGGGGTGGGGGACCGCCCCACATGGTGACGCAGAATGACCCTGCTGCAGGGGCCATGGTGTGGAAGCACTGGAAGCAGGTTCCTGTGAGGACTTTTTTGCTGCATCCTCACCTGTGGCAAGGTAAGAGGGCAAGAAAGTGTGAACTCACCCATTGCCCACAACCTGGTCTTATAACACGACTAATCCATGCAGGAGGGCGGAGCCTTCAGGACCTAAACACCTCCTGAAAGTTTCCCACTCCCCACACTGTTGCATTGGGGATTAAGCTTCTAACATAGGAATTTGAGGGGGACACATTCCGTCCATAGCAACTGGCAACAAACCTGACTCCCTTGGGGTGTGGCCCAAAGGGCACTGATGAGTTGAGCTGGAGCAGGAGGACACCCAGGGACCACAAGTGGCAGTGTCCACACCAGGCAGGGCAGCCACGGAAAGCTGGGTCCTAGGTAGGATGCAGAGGTGCTGGGGGCAGCAAGTGACACAGCAAAGCCCAGCAGTGGTGAAGGAGACTCACCCAGGTCCAGGGAAGGCTGAGGGACAGCAGGACAGCTATAGGGGACAAGGTGTCCATACTAGGAACCCTGGTGGGAACTAATCGCAGGGTAACTCAGTTACTAGAACTGGGAATTTGAGTATAAGAACCAAGGAAAAAATTGGCTGCTAAAATTATGGTCCAATTTTTGAATGGGACTAGAAATAGGCAAGGAGGTCCTGGCTGAGAACTCCCAAAGTCTCTCCAGCCTGATGCCAGGATGGGAGCACGGCAGTGCAGAGCCACTGTGTGCAGGGACCAGGGGCAGGCGCTTCACCCTCCACCACCCTGTGGGCCATATGCTGGGGGTTGGGGGGACCCATGGCCTCAGGGAGCCAAGCTGCATTCTTGACTTGGTGGTCTATCTCAGTGTTCTGGTGCCAGTTTGGGGAACAGGTACATGGCAACACACAGAAAGTGGCTGCACAGCCAGCCCTCTGTCTCTGTGGGTTCCACATCCAGGAATGTAACCAGCTGTGGATGGAAACTATCTAACCATATAGTATAACTACTATTTACATAGCATGTACATTATATTAGATCTTGCAAGGAATCTAGAGGTGACTTGAAGTACAGAGGAGTCCCAGGCCACTTTAGCCTGAGCAACAGACAGAAGGAAGTGTATAGGATATTTTTGGTGTTTGCAGGGGGTCTGGGAGCCAATTCCCTACAGATTCTGAGGGAGGACTGTGTGTTGCCTCCAGCCACACTATACAGCTGGAGAAGCTCCCTGGGCTGCTACAGAACCTCCCCTCGGCTGCCCTCGGCCGGAGGTTCTCTCACGTCAGGTCTCCATGCCGGCAGCTGAGGATTGACGAGGGGCTTGCACTGCAGCCAGGGAAGCTTATTATTTTTCCCCAGAGCTGCACAGACAGGCACACCCAGCTGCACACTCGCTTCCCTGCTTAGTCACCAGTGGCTGTGCCTGGCTTGGCACACTTGGAACCCCAGGAACCCAAAGGTGGAAAATCATCTGCAGAATCTTGGGCTCCACAGGCAAGTGACTCATTGTCAGCTGAGCCATTGGCGATACAGGCAGGCACGTGTGCACACACATGCACAGACACACACATACACCCAAACACTCACAACCAGTTCTGGCCAGCACCGGACAGCATCTCTCTGAGACATGCTGCTCCTCCCCTCTTCCAGAGGGCGTGCTTCCTGCCAGAACACCCTCAACGCGTGGCCAGGCCTGCAGCAGGTGCAGGCGCTTTTTTACGACTCTCCTAAGTTGTTTGTCCTCTGGAGTTCTATTTCAACTTTACAGCCATAACATGTGAGCGATATATCCTCGGAATACTGTTATGGGTTCGTGTGCGGCTCAGTTCTGTGTCTCTGCTCATGGACAAATTCTTCTGACTCACAGTCTCTCCCCCTTCCCCTTTATAAAGGAGCCTGGGTCATGGGTGTGTGAAGTGATGGCCCCTCTGCCAATTCCTTTGAAAATAATGAGCACACTTTCTAACACAGGAAGACAATATCACCAGAACCTGACCCAGCAGCTGGGATCTGACCCTTCACTCATTCGTGTTAAAGGACCTCATCATTTGGGGAGTTCCTGGCTCAGACCCCTGGCTCCTACTTGCTACTGGACACATTTGCCATCAGTTTGCCTCCACCTCCGCCCTCCCTCCCCACCTGGGATCCTGCCTTCAGCTGCCCTTAGGAAACTTTCATTTCTTTTACTAATAACTCCCTGGGAGGTGCTGCTGTTTCCAGACTTTCTTATTGTTGTAAAAGTAATTGAGTAATTTTTACTTCATCATTTTGGCAAACTCAAGGGATATTCTTTAATTTCTTCCATTAACAAAGACCTGAGCTCGCAAAGATGTGTCCAAGTGAGAAGGAAGTGCAAGTATTTTAGTCCGGACTGTGTGGGTAGGAGGGGCTGAGAGAGGTGGCGGCTGTGTGGGGGAACTTGAAGGGTAGGGGGAAGGCTGTTCCTTCACACGGTTCTATGGGGCCTGAAATACCACTGTTAAAATATGTGGATGAAGACCTGGCTTTGACAAAGTTTGTTAGGAAATAGCTGTTTGGAATTCAGAAAGCATGTTTCTAGAGAAACTGTATCATAAATGAAGGATAAACTTTTCCAGCAAATCCACAAAAAAGGTCTTTAATCTACCTTTACTAATTATCTTTTTACTACTTTGTTACCAGCTGTGTCAAACAAAGTTTTAGTTGATGTTTGTCTCAGTTTCCTCATCTGTAAAATGTAGATGGTGATAAGGCCCATCTCGTAGAGTTAATGGAAGGATGACACAGGTTTATATAAAGTACTAAAAGAATGTAATAGAGTTACATTTATTGCTAGTATTGTAATTTGTAGCAAAACTATACTATGCCTCAGCCCCTCAGTCCCTAGAGCCCTGCTAAGTCTGGAGGGGGAGATCAGAAGACCCAGTGGGGTAGGATGCCCTTGGGAGGGTGAGGCCAGGAGCTGAAAGTCTTCGTCCGGCAGGTCTCAAGACAGCAGGTGAGGGAGGAGTTGCTATCTAGAGGACAGGAGATTGAATCAGCTGCTCCTATTAGGGCTATTTGTCAGCTGCATTCCTAGGGCAGAGTCTGCCTGAACTCCCAAGAGAGGTCAGTCTTAGGGTCAAACAATTTAGAACAAGATCTTCTGTGACAGAGGGAAGGGGACCTATCAACAGGAGAGCTGGTGTCTGATGGGTGCACCAGGGGCATGTGGGGCCTCTGGGTGTCCAGGAGAGGCAAGCTGTCCCCTGTCCACTTCGCTTGTGGATGAGCACAGCTCTGCTTTGCAAAACCTAGAGGTTAAAGGTCCTGCCCAATAGACTGGGAAAATTCTTTATCAATGTTGATTAGACTTTGGTGCAGACAGTTTCACCCAAGGCCAACTGAGAATTGCTGAGAAAAATGGCAATGGCCTCTTGATTCCCTAGGTCTTTTTTACAGCCCTTACCATCTCCTTCCTTACCTTCTATATAAATTAAAGAACCTGTAGGAGTCAGGCAGGATAAAGGAGACAGGCTCCCAGGGGGCACAGCATGTGGGGAGGGGGCTGTGAACAGAGCCTGGAGTAGGAAGACAGAAGGGCACGGCCAGGAACTTTGGCTCCAGTGGTCAGTTGTGGAACCTCCTAAACCAGCTCATCTGTGCCCCAGGTCCTGGCTTCACAGACTGTGTTTCTTACTTCTTGATAATTTTTCTTCAGCCATTATCTGATCCTTCAGTTCAGACACCCCATTTTGAGCTTGTGTCCTCTTCACTGTTATCTTACGAGGTTTACAAATGTGGAACACCGTATAATTATTTGTAAATATTTATGTGTGGTCTGAGTAATACTACACACACATACGCTTCTACTTTATAATTTGCACACATAACAATTTGTATTCATACACACCATTTTACATGACATTCCGGACATGGAGTTGGAGTCATTTCAAAGCATCTTGATAATGAAGGGCAAGGCCTCTGCTGTAAAGATTTTCCTCAAAACTCCTCCTTGAGATTTTATTTATTTAGAGACTCTATGTATTTCACCCAGCAAGTATTCATTGAGCACCTACTGTGTACCAGTCCCCACTCTGAGTGCTGGTTATATTGCAGAGAACAGACAGGTGTAGTCCCCAATTTTATAGAACATGGCATTTTTCCAAATAAAATCACATTTCCAAAAACATATGACATGGTGTCAGACCTTTTCTTTGCCTCTGCTTCCAGCACTGTTAGTTTTTTGGTTGTTGGAGAGCTTAGTAGAAAACCAGTGATTAATATTCACAATGTAAAATAGATGCTCTCATTTCCTGTTACCTCACCTGTGAAGATGGAATCCCCTTAATCCCATGTGACTGATGGATGTCCTTACAGGAAGAGAGGACACAGCGGCAGACACACACAGAAGGAAGACAGCCATGACAAAACAGAGGCAGAGACTGGGGGGATGAAGCTGCCAGCCCAGGGACATCAAGGATTGGGGACCAGGAGACAGGCATGGTAACCCTTCCCTAGAGCCTTCAGAGGGAGCACAGCCTTGTCAACACCTTGATTTTAGACTTTCAGCTCTAAGAAATAGGAGAGAATACATTTCTGTTGTTTTAAGGCACCAAAATTGGCAGTAATTGTTTATGGCTGCCACAAGAAACGAGTCCAGGTGTCTGGGAAGAACCAGCCCTGCCCTGAAAGAGCTCACCTGGGGGCTGACATTCAGGACTTTAAAATTCCCAGGTTACTCATCTCAGGTGGTGATGGCACCAGTCACCAGTCACGGAACACCCAGTGAGTCACCGCCAAGATGAGTAGTTCCTGTGGGGGGAGGGGGTTTCCATGCCTGATGCTGAGTTGTCATGAGAATGTGGTGGTGAATACAGAAAATTCTGCGTCCCTGTCTCACTGCACCAAGGACAAATATTGCAATAGTTACATAAACAAGCAGACAATCCACTCACATATAAACACTCATATACAAACATGCGTGGACACCTGTATCCAAGATGAAAGTATGACGATATAATACTGAACTATTAGCAAAAGAGCTGCCAGATCATGCCAGCCCAAAATAGGACTGGAGGAGACCAGAATATGCTAGCCCCAAATATGCCTTTTTTGGCATAAAGATTATTTTGAGCTGATAATTTTAAGAAATTGCAGACACATGGGAAGTTCTGAAGACAGAGCAGAAGTTACCCTTTTATAAGGGAAATTTAATCTGTGAGGAAACCTCCATTTGTAAGGGTGTCTCCCTCTCAGTACTGGGAGGAGAAAGAAATCGAAATCATAAGAGACTCAAACGCTTGCTCTTTGCTGATGATGTGATCTTCTGCTTAGAGAACCCCAGAGACTCAACCATGAGACTGCTGAAACTGATCAAGAAATATAGTAATGTTGCTGGGTATAAAATCAATGTCCACAAATCAGTAGGCTTTGTAAACGCCGCTAACAGTCAAACTGAAAAGCACATCAAGGACATGATACCCTTCACAGTAGCTTAATGAAATGCCTGGGAATACATTTAACAAAGGAGGTGAAATATCTCTATAGAGAGATTACGAAATCTTGAGAAAAGAAATAGCAGAAGACATTAACAAATAGAAGAACATACTATACTCCTGGCTGGGAAGAATCAACATTGTTAAATGTCTATACTACCCAAAGAAATTCACAGATTTAATGCAATCCCTATTAAAATACCAACATCATACTTTGGAGAACTTGAAAGAATAGTTCTTTGATCTGTATAGAACCAAAAAAAAAAATCTGTATAGATAAGGTGATTCTTGATAAAAAACAAAGCCAGAGCCATCACTCTACCAGACTTCAGGTTATACTACAAGTCCACAGTGATCAAAACAGCATGGTCTTGGCACAAAAATAGAGACATAGATCTATGGAACAGGATTGAAAACCTAGAGATAAAAGAAGCCTCTTATTACCATTTGACCTCCGATAAACCAGACAGAAGTATACACTGGGGAAAAGAATCATTATTCAATAAATGGTGCTGGAGAGAACTAGATAAACAAATATAAAAGACTGAAACGGGACACACACCTCTCACCACTTACAAAAATTGACTCATGATGGATAAAAGATTTAAATCTAAGAAAAGAAACGATAACATTCCTAGCTTTTGTGTGGGAAAAACGCTAGATGATATCAGCCTAGGGAAAAATTTTAGGAAGAGGACTCCATTGGGAATCACAACAGCAACAAATATAAATAAATTAATTAAGCTAGAAAGCTTCTGCACAGCTGAGGGCACAATGATGAAAGCAAATAGACAACTTTCAGGATGGGAAAAGATGTTTGCATGTTATGAATCTGACAAGGGGTTGATAACTATAATCTACAGAGAGCTCCAATAATTCAACAAAAAAAGAGCAAACAATCCCATCTATCACTGGGCAAGAGATATGAACAGAACCTTCTCTGAGGAGACAGATGAATGGCCAACAAACACATGAAAAATGTTCATCATCAAAGAAATGCAAATCAAAACTGCCCTGAGATATCACCTAACCCCAGTGAGACTAGCCCACATCACAAAGTCCTAAAGCTGCAGATGCCAGCGTGTTGTGGAGAGAGGGGAACAGTTTTACTTTGTCGGTGGGATTGCAAACTAATACAGCCTCTATGGAAAGAAGTATGGAGAATTCTCAAAAGAATTCAAAATAGACCTTCCATTTGATCCCATAATCCCATTACTAGGCACGTACTCAGGAGAAAAGAAATAATTTTATCATAAGGACATTTGCACTAGATTTTTTATTGCAGCTCAACTTACAATCACCAAGATGTGGAATCAACCCAAGTGCCCAACACGTGAATGGATTATTAAACTGTGGTATATTGGCCAGGCCTGGGCTCATGCCTATAATCTTAGCACCCTGGGAGGCCAAGGCAGGGGAATTATGTGAACTCAGGAGTTTGAGACCAGTCTGAACAAGAGCAAGACCCCATCTCTAAAAGTAGTTGGGTATTGTGGCAGGTGCCTCTAGTCCCAGCTACTCAGGAGGCAGGGGCAAGAGGATCACTTGAGCATAAGAGTTGGAGGTTGCCATGTATGACCAGGGTGACAAAGTGAGACTCTGTCTCAAAATGAATAAACAAATAAAGAAACAAGCTGTGGTATATGTATACCATGGAATGCTAGTCAGCCATAAAAAAGATGGAGATTTGGCTTGGTGCCTGTAGCTCAAGTGGCTAAGGCACCAGCCACATACACCTAAGGTGGTGGGTTCCAATCCAGCCAGGCCCGCCAAACAACAATGATGGCTGCAACCAAAAATAGCTGGGCATTGTGGTGGGCGCCTGTGGTCCCAGCTACTTGGGAGGCTGAGGCTGAGGAGACTCGCTTGAGCCCAAGAGTTGAAGGTTGCTGTGAGCTGTGATGCCATAGCACTCTACCCAGGGGGACAGCTTGAGGCTCTGTCTCAAAAAAAAAAAAAAAAGAATGGATATTTTACATCTTTTGTATTAACCTGGGTAGAGTTGGAGAACATTTTCTTTAGTAAAGTATCATGACAATGAAAAAGCAAGTATCCAAAGTACTCAATACTAACATGAAGCCAGTAAAGGAACAAATATGTGTCCACACAAGAGAAAAACTCAATTAAATCCAGACTGGGGGAAGGAAGGAGGCAGGCGGGAGGAGGAAGGGGGTTGCTTTGCTCTCACCCAACAGGCACAATGTAAGGGAACCCGTGGCACCTCCTGGGTGAGGGACACACTGCAATAGGAACTTGACCTAACAAATGCAAACAATGTAACTTAATCATTTTAACCTCATATTGATCTGAAATAAAAAACAAATAAATCATTAGAGACTTATCAGCGGAGAAGACATGGATTTGAATCTGTATAACAAACAACCTGACCCTGTTCACTGTGCTTTTCCTGGTCACATCCCTATAGCTCCCTCCACAAATCCTTCCTTCTCTGGTTCAGTCTGAAGACAATATTTAACCCTGAACTCTAACCCACCCCTTTAAGATCTACTCAGTCTCTCTGGGTGTCTCCCATGTGTACATGATGTACATATGCTGCTTAAACTTCTGTGTGTTTTTCTCTTGTTAATCTATCTTTTGTTACAGGGGCTCATCCCAGCTAAGAACTCAGAAAGGTAGAGAGAAAATTATTCCCTCCCTCTACAGAACAAATGTGCGGAATTTCTCCATCTATTGGACAACTGTTCTTGAAAGGGATTCTCATCTTTTGAGACCATATACACTTAGCTTGCTGATTGTTCAGAGTGACCCTGAGGCTCTTCCCTTCTGAAATTGCCTTTAGAAGCATTGTATGAAACTTTCGAGAAGTGTGGCCATGTTCCTCATGTAACATTTTATAGTCTGCCTTCAACTTGATTTCTGAGATGGGACTCCACATGAGTTTCAGGGACTTAGCGTCCTTTCCAAGGACTTAGTGTCCCTTCCAAGTGTTCTGATTCATCATCCATGAGAGTAAAGGAACAGAACACTTAACATGTGTTAAGAGCCCTAAAAATGTTCACACCTTCTACCAAGCACACCACATCAGGGAATGTGGTGAATCTAAGTATAATACCATGGAAACTATAAATTCCCCCCACATGGGGACTAGGTAAGTAACTTTTGGTACATCCAAGTAATAGGATATTCCTAAGATATTACATTTTTAGATTTGGAAAAAGATTTTAAAACATGAACTGCATAATCCCAATTCTATTATAACAAATAACAAATATGGAAAGATAGAGACCTCAACCTTAGAGGTGATTCTAATGGTCTTCTTTTGGGCCTTTGTATAATTTCTTTTTTTTTTTTTCATTTTATCCAAAGACCATACCTTCATTTTTTTTTAATTAAAAAAAAGAGGTTTATTGAGATGTACATAAAAATGTAACTATTTTAAAGGTGTATTTTTTTTTTTGGCAGTTTTTGGCTGGGGCTGGATTTGAACCCGCCACCCCCAGTATATGGGGCCAGCGCCCTACGCTTTAGGCACAGCCCTAAAGGTGCATTTCTACAGTGTATAACCACAATCAAGATATAGAACCTGCTGTCAGCCTAAAGGAAGAAATTGAGGCAAAATAATATAGTTATTTGGACCAAGGTTGAGGACTGCAGCTTGGAAAACCCTAGGAAGTGTTCCAGAGAACAAAGGAGAAGCTTGAGTTTTTAAAAGAGGAAAGGAGACCAGGCAATTACAGAAGTTGTTTGACAAGAATTCTTATTGTTTTACAAAAATCACATTGATGGGTGATTGGCTCTACGTTATTACACCATAGGGTATGAGTTTGGTGTCCAGCATACGGTATCGATAGGAGAATTTATGGCTACTTCATGTCAGGCTAGAGTCCACATAGCAGGTAGCTTTGCAATGATGATTTAGCTCAAGGCTGGAGTGAGACATGACTTCTGTCACCTTTCAGTACCTTCCTGGGCCTGACAATTTAAGGGGGCTCCTATTCCTCAGATGCAAATTTCTTTTCTTTCTCAGTTTCTATCACCCCCCACCTCCAAGTTCCCTGGTGTGCCTTTGTAATTGATCCCCCAGTTTGGCCCTGGCAACCACTGCTCTCTGTTTTCTGTTATTATAACTTAGCCTTTTCTAGAAAGTCATTGAAATAGTTATATAGATAGAATGTCATCTTTTTAGGTGGTTTTTTTTTTTTTTTTTTTTTTTTTTTTGGGGAGACAGAGTCTTGCTCTGTGGCTTAGGCTAGGGTTTTAGGTATACTTTTTATCTCTTAGTATATTTGAAAAATTTATCCACTGACTTTCAGACTTTATATGAGGTAATGAAACATCTTTAATGCTTAATGAGGTTAACTCGGTAGTTGGGTTTTCCCTTCCTTACAGTTCGTGGTACCCTTAACTGATGTAATAAAAGATACGTTTGAAATTCTGCTCCTTCCTCTATCCTCCTTAATACCACTTCCTCCAAGGAGACTTTCATGGTACTTTCTCCCCAGACAATTGTGGTTCTTTCTCTTTGAATCTTTGTGGCATAGTATGGCTCTAATAAGGCATTCATAACATACTCTTCTTGGTAATGTAGTTGATTCATCCTGATACTTCCTACCGATTAAATGTGAATTAGGCTTCTTAAAGCCAAGAGCTGTCTTGTTCCCCTTAATACCTCACCGCATACACACACAGTTATGTGCTGGCCTGATTTGTACTCCCGTGGCTCTCCCGGCCTGTCCTCCTCTCTGCCGGGTCATTCCTGCCTCCTCACCACCCTGCACACATGCCAGGCTCACTCTCATTCCCGTGTCTTCTAGGATACAACAGGCCACAGGATTTTAGGCCTCACAGTCGGCATAATTTATAATAGGAAAGAATGCAAGGTGTCGGAGTCTGTGAGTGTTCTCTGCCCGTCACACTGCAGGGCTGGCAGGCTCCTGGCATACTTCTCAGCAGAAGTAGCCAAGAACCCTTGTGTGAATTCTAATCTCCACCCATGGCCTCTTCAAACTTTGGTTTCTGGTTTCTCAAAAACTGGCCCCCTTGAGAAAACAAATAATTCACCTACGTAATGTGTAGTGATTATATATGAAAGTGGGTCCTAAGTCACCCACCCCCCCACGCCCCAGTGAGTCTTGTTATTTTGCCACGGGACTTCTCAGAACTTTGGGAATAGCTTTATGGTTTGTGGATCTCCAGAAGATGAAACAGTGCCCAGCAGTTCCCAAAGAGTTTGACCACTGACTCTGCCCCATTTTAAAAAAAACTTTTATTTTGAAGTAATTACAGATTCAGGGGGAAGTTGCTAGAATAACACAGAGAGGTTCTGGGTGTGTTCCCCTTTCTATATTTTGTTGCAGCCTTTCAGAAGCTGCCTCTATAACTCTCAGCCTTTCAGAAGCTGCCTTTTTTTTTGAGACAGAGTCTCAAGCTGTTGCCTTGGGTAGAGTGCCGTGGTGTCACAGCTCAGAGCAACCTCAGACTCTTAGGCTCAAGCGATTCCCTTGTCTCAGCCTTCCAAGTAGCTGCGACTATAGGTGTCTGCCACAATGCCTGGCTATTTTTTGGTTGTGGTTGTCATTATCGTTTGGCAGGCCCAGGCTGGATTCAAACCTGCCAGCTCTGGTGTATATGGCTGGCGCTGTCTTTTAAGAATGATACACTACCTTTTTATTTAAGACCTCCCACTTCAACAAGAACAAAGACAGGCAATTCCTGCAAGAAACCTGTGATGTCTTTGCATTTAGGAGCAGGGGTGGCACTGATGAACTTGCATTGGGGTGTCAGCAGTACACACAACTGTGTACACACACACAACTGGCCCATAATATTTTTTTAAAAAATCTTTAGCAGCAGCCACAAGCAAATTAAAACCCTATCCAAATGTTGTATTTCAGCGTGGAGTGAATGTTAAACAGCTTTTTTTCTCCCAAATATCTTGTCTTCAACACTGACATTCAGGAACAGTTAAGAAAGCCCTAATTACAGAGAGACCAGGAAGGGAGAGGTTGGAGGGAAAAACCAGCTGAACGTGGCATTCCGCTCTCTGCCGCTGCCCTAAGACTGCCACTTGCCCAGAGAGTGATTTCCACGTAAGGAAAGAGGAAAAGGACGGCACTCCTGAGCCCTGGCTTTGGGAAGTGCTGGCTGCATTGAGAGCTCGGCTTGTCACGGATATTCTGGCCTTTCCTGCCTTTGAGTGGTGTTTCTTGTGCCTTCTCCTCCAACCTCCTGCCCATAAACACAGCTGTGGCAGCAGGGCCTATTTCCTGCACCCCTGTACCCCTTTCCCTCCCAGCCTCCACCTGCCCAAACCTCTTCAGCATCCCCCTGCTGGATGTAAACACTCTCTTTCCTGGGCTCCCTTGGCCACATTTTTATTTGTCAGAAATTTTCTGCAGGGGCCAGAAACTCAACTTGGACTAATGTACTCAAAAATGGGCAATTGACTGGTCTCAAAGCCAAATGGCAGGAAGGGCAGGGATGCAGGATAGGGATTCCATGGCTGACTTCACTCCCCAGCTTCTCTCTGAGGGGCCTCAGCCTCCTTGACTCTAACCTCATTGGCAGGGGCGAACACGAGTGTTGCACTCTCAGCAACAGCTGCACAAGCCTGGACCCTGGGACCCCACTGGGGCTGGGAGCAGGAGGCGGAGGGGTGGGGCTTAGCCAGGGTGTTCTGTTTGGCCACAGCTTACACACAAATGTAGTGGGGGCAGAGGCAGGGTATTGGTGATACTGGTAGGAGAACTGGGAAGGTGTGATGGGAAGACAGGCCATGAGCTGTCGGTGACAGACTAGGTCTACCTTTACTGTAAATAGACCACGTTTGACTTCTTGGGACACACACTGAACCTCTATCCTTGCATGCTGTTTATAAGCTCCTTAATGGCAGGGGCCTGGTTTTGCTGATGTTTCTGCCACCCTAGGGCGGGCTAGGTACAGCCATGCCTTACCACCCAGGGGGCAATATTTATTGGGTTCAATAGTCATTATTTAGGTTATTTGGCACTGATGAACTTCAGGTGGCACAATTTTCGAAGTTTGGGACCATTGAGATCTTCACATTCTCACTGACCAAGGGGTAGGGGAAGGCGAGACTCACAGTAAACAAGTCCTCAAGGTCATGTTTTCCCCTGGCAGACTGACTTACCTGCCTCAGAGCTACAGCTGCGTCTCTAATTAAGATGAGAAAAAAACAAAGCAAAGATTTACTATCAGACCACCTAGCTGCTGCTTTGTTAAATTTTTATCTATTAAAGATTAAATTATCTGATAGTGCCTTATTTTGGATTAGTATAATGGTGATAAGGATTGTGAAAAACACTTTTGTACGTTTTAACTTGCCAAGTTCAATACTGTGCTATTTTCCCTAAGTAGCTGGCCTCCTCTTGGTTCCTATGTCAGCCTTAGATAAACCAGTTGACAATATTCCAATAAACTATTAACTCAAAAGGCGGTGTTCATTTTAGACAAATTTATTGTCTTAGGCTGTCTGGAAAAAAAAATTCCCATGCCCATAGGGCTGTTTGTGAAAGCCATGTAAATAGTTTGTTCTATTAGGCACCAGGAACTCCTGGGCTTACCATGTGCTCTAGGGTCTGGGGTGGGAAGGAGGGGCCCTGGGAGCAGGGGACCCACCCTCTAGGCTCCACAACAACTTGGGTGTTATCCTGGGTCCCATGCCCTTTCTCAGCCCATCCCTGCCCTGCAGATTATTCTCCTCATCTTTATTCCCACAGTCAGCACCTTGGTCTGGGTCTTCATTATCTCTTGCTAGACCAGAGACTGGCAAACTTTTTCTCAAGGCCTAGAAAGTAAATATTTAAGGCTTTATAGACATGCAGGCTCTGTTCCAACTACTACTGAACTGGGCCTGGGTTGACGTAGCCACAGATGATAAATGAATGTGAATGTGGCCAAGTTTCAGTAAACCCCCCAGGCTGTGGGCTGGGTGGCATCTTTAGGCTGCACTTTGCCAACCCCTGGGAAGCATTCATCAGCCACGTCATCCTCAATCATTGGCCTGTGTTCCTTTTCTTCTTTATATCTCCAGGCCCTTCCAGAGTATCTGGCACCTAAGACATTTTTCAATAAAAATGTGTTGAAAGAATGATGAGTCCTCCAACCTAAGCATGCATACCGATGATGTCATTCTATTACCGAGCTACCAAATACTATTTCCAACTTTATTAACATCAGACAAAAAGACTTGGAACTCTTTACTAAAATTAGAAATCCATTTTTCTTCTAATGTCACTATCTACTTATTTGTTTGTTCTGCATAGAGTTATTTCAGAAACATAGCAGCATCTCTTATTGTAAACGTTTTAAAACACCTTCCTCTTGGTGAGATTAAGCATAGTAAGTTTGATCAGAAATTAAACAAGAGGTGCTTTGTTTTTTCTTTAAATAAGAACATTTCAGAGAACGATGAAAAGGTCTGTAGCCAGCAGAGAGAACATCATATTAATACACTCTGTGTTTGGCCAGAAATATTTTGCATACTTTTAGGATAAATCATTCTTGGTAGAAATTCCTCACCTTGTTCTTCTAAGTCCCAAAAAGACTTTGCTCTAACTGTTTGTTTTTATAAAGAAGGGTTGCCATGGGTCACACAGTTTCCGTCGGCCTAAACAACACTTAATGTGGAGGGCAGGTGGGTGTGCCCCTTGGGATTGACATGAAGCTTGGTGTCACACACTGAGTAGACATAGCTACAATTAGAATGAACCTTTGTGTCAGAGTAAGATTTGAGTAAATTATCCATCAGCCCCCATCAGCGAACTTTCCCAGGACACTGTGCTTTTAGCAAACTAGAGAATTAGAGAGCCAAAATGCTTTCTAAACAGAAAAGAGGGCTTGTGGCTAGACCCCCTCACATGTCCGTATGCAGATCTCAGGGGAGCCAGCAAAGTGCTGGAGCTGGCTTCCACTAGCTCATGAGAGCCAATCACGCACATCTCTTCCCAGGGACTTCACATTGGTGCTTTGAAATCGTTGATGGTGGGAGTATTTACATGATAGAAAAAGACAAATAATACCAGTCAGGGATTTTGTTCCCAGGAAGGCTAGTTGTTTAATCTTCCCAGCACACCACTGGCTAACTCCCTTGTAAAGTCAGTTTTCCTCATTGTCCTATGTCGGGATGTATTGTAATAGATCACAAGGTAACCGACTGACCTAGGGCATTATTTCTAACCCTGTGGGTGGATCAAGATCATTTGGATCCTGCTCTCAAGGCATCTGAGAGATTTATCGGACATGTGAGAAGAACATTAATTATGTTCACTTCTCAAAGTGACCCTGTGTAAGTATCTTAACCTTTCTGCATCTCAGTTTTCTCATCTGTAAAACAGGGGTAATAATACTCACCTTGCAGAGGAGATAGCAGAATTAAATGAAATAATATATATAAAGTGTCTAGCTCATCACAAGGCTGGTAAATGTGTGCTTATTTAGTTATTGACTGAAGAAGAAAGGGATTGGGATGAGAAGGGTAGTGGAAAGTTAAGATTTGAGGCAGGTAAGCCTGCTGTGGTTATTCTAGTCTACAGACAACTGAATAGCCAATGGGTCAGTATCAGCCATCTGGTCTACCCTTAAGGACCAAATAGCCTGAGAACCTGGAAGGGAAGAGGTTTGCTTCTGCTCTTGGCTCTCACATCACTTTTGCATGTGATTTAAGGCTTCAGTTACAGCCTCATCTATCAAAGAACTCAAAATAGCATCAGGAGAGAAACAGCTGTTACCAAAACCTACTCAGCTGGCCCCATGCCAAGGTCTCAGGAAGAAGGCAACAATACGTAGTGTTTACAATGAAATTGGTGTCTGTGGAAGCGGGAAAGAATCATATGACTGTTGGGACACAATTGGCCGACCCTCCTCTGTGTTTTGAAAAGGAAGCTCTTACTATGGTAACTGGGTCACTGTGGACCTTCTCAGTAACCACAAAGGAGGGACGAGCTAAGCTCTTGTTTCCTTCAAGGAAGTAGAAAATATTGTTTCATGTGGGTGTTTAGTGGAGTATTTTTTTTTAACAATTTAATTGAGTTATATACCTCCTTCCCCATGGAAATCCAAATGAGTAAAAGGAAAGAATGTTTTGAGTTTTTACAAACTAGGACTTGGTAACGTATCTGTTTATATACTCAAAAAGAGATGGCAAGCAAGCAGTTTGCTAACAATAGACTCCTTTTGGAGTAGTATGAGCCACAGTTGCCATTGGATATGAGTTATTTTATCAGTCAAGAGTTACAGTTGTAAGCAACAGAAACTAATTTTAAGCAAAATGGGAATTGACTAAAAGAATAAGTTACTGAGAAACTCAATAACTCTCTTGGAAGGATGGAGAGCCAAGCTTGGATCGCATCACAGAACCTTCTCCTCCACCCACGCCGAGTAATGTCACCACGTTTGGGTGGATTCTGCACTGTCTCTGTTTCTATGTAGCACCAGCTTCTCAAGGTTTGGCATGGGTACATGTGACTGACAGAGCAGGTAATAACGTACATTCTGAACAGGAAGCTGGGAAAGTGAGCCACTGGTTTCATTCAGCTTTTCTACTAGGAATTGTGCTTTTCTGCTTAAAGGGGGATGGTACCACAAACATAGGAAAAAGAGTTTGAATCAGAAAGAATGCTTTTGACTGCAAGTAACAGAATGTCCAACTAAAATGGATTAAATAAGACTTTTTTTTTTTTTTTTTTTTGTATAATGAAAAGCCCAGAAGTATGTGCTTCCAAATTTGGTAAATTTGGTGACAAAGAATGTCATTCAAAAATCCAGAGGCTTTCTATCTTTCTGGTCCATCACACACAAAGCACTGACTGTGTTTGGGCTTGGGTCTTTATGGTTAGCAGATTATGGCTGTAGCTCCAGATACTGCATCCTCACTCAGGCAAGTCCCAAGTATAAACAGTAATGTTTCTCTCTACACATATCTTTTTTTTTTCCTTTTATTAAGTCACATACACATAGATCATGAATACATTTATGCATTTGTGGGGTACAATATGTTGATTTTTAAATACAATTTGGAGTGCTTACATCAAACTAATCAACATAGCTTTCACCTCATTTACTTAATTATTGTGTTAAGACCTTTATGTTCCATTGATAGATTTGACTTGTACCCTTGCAATGTGCTCCACTTTTTAATTAAGGGGAAAACTATCACCAGAAGTTATGTAAAAGATAACCCTCTATGTCATCCTGGCCAAAAGTAGTATTTCAAAAGAGGCTGGGAAATTGAATATTTGATATTTTCAGTCCCCATGGTGCCATTAGACTCTGCCAAGAAAGAGGAAGATGGACCAATAGGGCGGTCTATTGCTGCTCTTCTTAGGAATGATGTTATGAAGTGGGATTCCTGTTGCATTTCATCCCGTATGCACCTTGGATATTTCAGTAGCATGTGTCTGGTGTGCTTTGATGGCACAGATTCTGAAGCTGTGTCTAGGCTTAGCAGGAAAGAGTAACATCCCCAGTGAGTGATGTCTGCCATGGGTGTGGGAGAAGGAAGTGTCACCCTGTAGGCCATAATTTGCCACGCCCATCCTGGAGAGGGACCAGCCTGTCTTATGAACAACATTTCAGTCTGCTTTTTGAGATCTGGACACACCCTCGTGGTTCCTGTAGGGCCAGCTGTGGGCCTGGAGCTTCTGTGATGTCTCAGCCATACACCACCACCCTGGATTGTTCTCTTCCTGACGTCCAGATGGTTCCTTTGCCATATTTTTGCAACTGAAATAACTGGGCCAAATCCTTGGCTGAGGAATAAATAGTGGTTGGTACCAGTGCTGGCTGGGGAAGGAGACTAACTGTGTTATAGGAAGGTCTAAACCTTCTCTTCACATGTTTATTTCAACTGGCCACTCTGGGTGAATTTGCTTTTATTTCACACGATATATTTTTTGTTCCTGAGATCCAGGTTTATTGGGTTCAAATCTAGTATTTCAAGGTAAGAAGTAGATGAATAATTTGGGCCTTCTTCAAGCATATAACAACAAAGAAAAATATTCATAGTAAGCACTCATTACAACCACAACCATTACCACCGCTAATGATAAGGGACAAATACAGTAAACTTTACAGTTTATACATGTCATTGTTTTAAGTTCCAGAAGTGACAACAGTCTTGTGAGTTACTCGGTGTGGGTAGTAACAGTAGCCAACTTCTGTTGAGTGCTTACAACCCTCCAGTCACTGCCCCAGGTGTTCACATGCCTTCATTTAATCCTTGCCACAATACCTCAAGGGAGATATTATTATTTTTCCCATTCATTAGATGAGGAAACTGAAGCCTAAGGAATTTAAGTCACTTCCCCAAGATCTTATAACTTGTAAATGGTAGACACTAGATTCAAATAGATATCTGTCTCACTAAGATCTAAGCCAGGGCTTCTCAACCTTCCCAATGCTGCAATGTATCTTCATTGTTAAAAAGGGGTCGCGACCCACAAGTTGAGAACCGCTAATCTAAGCTTTTACCCCTCCTATTCTAATGTTCTTTATGGTTATCAATTTCATTTTAGCGCTATTATAATTTTTCCAATTTTTGGTAAACTGAGTGGTTAGACTCATTTAGGTCTCATGAGTGGTTCATCCATGGACACCCAGCCAGTAAAGGACAGAGTCACCTAAGGCTTTTTATTCCACTGCCACAATGGCTGAGGACAGATGATTGCTGCTTCAAAAAAAGTAAGGCTGCAGCCTCTAGAGAAGTTAGGAGACTGTGGTATGATGGTCCGACTGCCTAATTCATTAGATGTTGCCACCTTACTCAAGCTCCCAAACGGAATGGCACATAGCAGAGCTGTGAGGCAAAAGGGGGCAGGGCACCTGTGCGTGTCTTGGAGCCTGGGTCAGTAGCTTGCTTCTCTGAGCCTCAGTCTCTGTATCTATTTTGTAGAATTCTTGGGAGGAGCAAATGAGATAATTGCATGAACTATGCACTTAATGCCTAACACTAATACACTAACCACCTTTTGCTTTCTCCAGGGGCCTGTCTTCTCTTCTCTTGTTTCCAGAAGTTCTGTGCTTCCCACAATCTAATTAGGATAGTGTGCCCTAGTCACAAGACAGAGCAGAAGCCTTGACACGTCTACTGTTTTGCCTGTTTGAAATTAAAGCATACTGTATTAGAGTCACATATCTTCATATCCAACTATAAATGGTGAGTGAGAGCCAACGACCACATCTGCATTTGAAAGCAGAGGTATCAGAGGATCTCAGACCCAGAATTTTGCTTGGTAGGTAGAGACAAAAAATCTGAGTGACCACCAATAATTAATAAATGGATAATCTTTGTTGATTTACTCTCTTGAATGTAGATTTTGATAAGAGTTATAATTTAGTTATACCTTATCCCAGACTGCTGGTGACTTAGGAAAGTGTCCCTGACGAGAGCCTACACATAGCTATGGGTGGGCACTCCATCAAGGGGCTGAGACGCTAAAGTCATCCCTTCTTGACAACAAAGTCCAAGAGGAACCTATAGCCAGGTCCACAGTACGTGCCCAGTAAATAGGGATGTTGAATATTATTGGTGGAGGGATGGATGGACAAATGGATAGTCCCAACTTCCTCAAAATGGAGATGCTATAAGAATGGAGACACCACAAGTATAAAATATATCACCACTTCCCTCTGGTTTTTCAGCAGAAACTTCACTCCTTGAGTGGCATAAGCACGTATGTAAAAGAAAATCTGGATAAAGGAAGTGAGCCTCTGGGATGACTTAGTCCTGGGCACAGCTGGCCACAGCAGAGGGACTCTCCCAGGCTCCAGGGTGGGCCACAGCCACAGTGACAACTGTGCTACTTCAGCTGCTGTGACGAGCTCACCCTAACTCCCACAGTCTCCGGTCCTAGGTTAAGAAGGAAGTGGTACCAGAAGTCAAGAAATCTATTTTGGGTTTCTCTTTTTTCGATTGTACAATTTGAAGCAGCATGAAATGGAATTTCCCTCTGAATCCTACAAGAGCTTTGAGGCAATTAATAATGTCTTCATTTCAAAATCCTACAGACTTCACATAAAGCTACCATGGGTGTTTTCAGTAATAGTTGGGAGGCAGGCAAGAGCAACCATTCACAAAGACCTACCATGTGCCAAGCCCAAGGCAAGCTGATTTTACAGCTGTCCTTTAACCTCACAATGGTTCTCTAAGTTAGGTTTTATCTTTGTTCACATTTTTTTTTTGAGACAGAGTCTTACTATGTCACATGTCACCCTCGGTAGAGTGCCATGGCATCATGGCTCACAGCAACTTTAAACTCTTGGGCTTAGGTGATTCTCTTGCTTCAGCCTCCCAAGTAGCCAGGACTACAGGTGCCCACCACAAGGCCTGGATATTTTTTTTGTTGCAGTTGTTTAGCTGGCCAGGGCTGGGTTCGAACCCACCACCCTTGGTGTATGTGGCTGGCGCCATAACCACTGTGCTATGGGCACCGAGCCTATCTTTGTTCATATTAACTGAGGGAAGTGAAGGGTTAGAGAAGTCACATGACTCACTCATACAGAGTTGAGATTCAAATCTAGTTCTAAACTGAAATATTCTATTTAAATAAGAAATATTCAAGTGAGTTTGGCAAGGTACTTTGGCTCATTACTGTAATCCCAACGCTCTGGGAAGCTAAGGTGGAAACACTGCTTGAAGCCGTATCTATCTTATAGTCTTCCACATCTGCTAATCACTTCGGATATTTGCTATAACATTTGCCATTCAGCTTTTCCCAAACTGGTACTTTGCAGAATACTTGTCAACCAGGTATAAAATGAGACCTAATAAAGTCTTGCATGCACAAATTTCACAAATTTAAATTTAACCAAATTAAGCAAAATTGTGCAGATTTATTTAATGGCAAACTTTTGTTTTCAGTGTCTTTTAAATGCTAACATATATATGGTACTGGTTTCTTTTCTGTTTTTTTGTTTTTGTTTTTTTTTTTGAGACAGAGTCTCACTATGGTAGAGTGCCATGGCATCACAGCTCACAGCAACCTCCAGCTCTTGGGCTTAAACAATTCTCTTGCCTCAGCCTCCCAGTAGCTGGGACTACAGGCACCCACCACAATGCCTGGCTATTTTTTGTTGTAGTTGTCATTGTTGTTTAGCTGGCCTGGGCCGGGTTCGAACCCAGCTCCCTCAGTGTATGTGGCTGGCACCATAACCACTGTGCTATGGGCGCCGAGCCTATACATGGAATTGTTAAGAGGCACGCAGTACACAACCTTTCCCAAACTTATTTGAGCTCAGAATCTTTTTTTGTTGTTTTCTCTCTCTTCCTTCCTCTCTCTCTCTCTCTCTCTCTCTCTTCCTTTCTTTCTTTTTTCTAACATCATACTTACAAACAACTCCAAAAAGACTAGAGAATGGTTTGGGAAAACTTTTACTACGTGGACTTGTGTTTTGCAACGTCATTTTTATAAGCCATGTCCAGCCATGAACATCTTGTCTACCACTCCAAAAGCTGCTGTCAAATGAACCATGAGTTTGTTCTATAAACTCACACAAATGTTTTCCACTGTCCCTAATCACATGGACTAATTCAGCTTCTAAGAGTGCCAGACTGGCTGGGCTTATATTAACTCCCAAGTTACTCCATTAATTCTAAACAATATTAACTTTTCACATCAAGAACTTCAAAGTCTTGATATTCTTTCACCCACACACCAGGCCATACTTAGCTACTTATTGTTGATTTTTCCATTGAGAGTAAAAGGCACGTCTGTTGCAATGGCCTTTGGTTATTAGATGCCTGCCCAACTCTCCAGGTAGGCAGACAGGCACTTCTATCTCCAACTAACCATTACTGAAACTGAGGCCCACAGAGGCAAATCTGAATTTATGAAATTTAGGAAGTAGCGTGACCAGGGATAGACTTGTGACTTGGGATGCTAAATAATAAGATCATTCTCCTAAAGGCCTTCTGGTCTAGGACTCTGAATTTTCACTGAATAATATTCTAAAAGAAAAAAAAATAAATTATTGGATAAAAAATAATGACAATAATAATATTCTAGAAGGAAAAAAGATTGAGGTTGAGACTTAGAAAATGACCAGATTGGTCTCTAACTCGACAAACATGGACCAAAAAATGTGGAAGGAAACATGTGCACACCCAGGACTTTCTGCACAGCTGCTGAGTCTGCAGACACAGGGCTGAAGATGTTAACAATCAAAAAGAATGAAATAAACTCTTTCCGGACTGGATAAGTGAGAACAGTAAAACAGGGACCAGCCTGCCACAGCCCAAGAGAAGAACATGCATACTGAAATCATTCCTCTGTGGGCTGTTAAAAATGTGGGTCCCTTCGAAAGGTTTGAGACAGACTGCGTTATGGTCCATTATTTCACTTACAAGAAACAGTTGGCAGTGTCGCCTCTGATTCACCTGGGAAAGTTTCAACTTGCTTGGCTTGTCGACGTTGCTGGGAGGGCTTTATTTGTTTCCATCCACATAGATTTTACATTTCTTGATTTCATGTATCTCAAAACTTTTGCAATGACCTGTGTTAAGACTTCCCTCTGCTGCTGTGCTGTTCAGAACTGTGCCGGGTATTTCTTCAAATTCTATCATCAGGTACTCTCACTCCTTTGCCCACTAAGTAGGCGGGGAATATCCTTAGGCGGGGAATATCCGAGACATGAAATATTTTATAGGTTTAATTTAGGGAAATGTTTATCCTCTGTGACTTTGCAGCGTGAAGGCACTGTTAGAGGACTACAGAGACTGACTTACTACTGCTGACTACTGCTGGGGGCCAATGGGGATCGCCTTTCCCGAGGTTCTTGATCAAACCTGCCAAGCCGGCCTGCACAGAGGAGTAAAAGGTTTTCTAATGATCCAGTTACTGCTCCTAGACCCAGTGGGCCTAGAACATTATCCATGAAGCCAAGATGTTGAAACTCAAAAAAAAAAAAAGCTTCCTGAGTCTAATCATTATCTTAATAAAATAATTTCATTTTGGAAAACAACTAGAATTAGGAGCTTTTCCAAGAGAATGTATTTATTCTGCACTGTGATTTCCCAGGAGCAGGAGAGACTCACATAATTTCCTTCAGGAGAAAAGAAAAGTCCAGCTAGAAGGAGCCATTTCAATACTTCCACTTACTCAGAGAGACAATCCAGAGACAGTTCAGACAAAGACACTATCGCTTATGTCCATAACTGATCAACAAAGCCCCAATTCAGAGCACCTAGTAACAGAACTAGTCTGTGGACCACCTCATCATAGGGCAGGCTACAACGGGACCTGCCCAGATCACACAGCTGAACAGCATCACTGAGAAGATGTGGGTGGGTTCGCAAGATAATCCAATCCAGCGCTTCCCAACATTTTATAAGAAGCAGTAAACCATTGCAATGTAGAGCGTGAATTCTGAAGTCAGGTGGCCGGGGAGGGGACCCTGCCTCTGCCATCACTAGCTGTGAGTTGGGCAAGCTCCTTGATCACTCTGGGATGTGAGACTAATGACACTTAGAAAGCACGCAGGGCAGTGCCTAGCTCCGAGTGTGTGCTCCTTAAACAGTAGCCATCGACAGATGCAGGCGAGAGGCAGCCCTGCCCTGGCTATAGACTTTGCAGGCGCCATTGCACTCAGCCTTTCCACTTCATAGAGATTAGAAAACTGCAGCTAAAGACAAGGTTTATCCCACGGTACATGGTATATGTAGGACTAGAAATGGTCTGAAGCTGGGTGTGATGGTGGGCCCCTGTAACCCCAGCTACTAAGGAGGCTGAGCCAGGAGGATCACTTGAGCCCAGGAATTTGAGTGAGCTATCATTGTGCCACTGTACTCCAGCCTGGGTAACAGAGTGAGGTCCCATCATTTTTTTTAAAGTAATTAATTAATTTAAAAATATAAAAATTAAAAAAGAGAAACGTCCTAAAACATAATATACTAAAACATTGTGGCAATTACTTCTGGATTTTCTGACTGTAAGTACTGTAGGTACACACATTTCTCAACAAACATACATTATATAATTTTACATGTGTAACTTTTAAATAGTTAAAAAAATTCATCTATAGCAATTAATTAGAATTCTATGGAGAATAGATTGCTCAACATAAGACAATAACCAAAGAACTCAGGGGAATATATTACATTTAAATCGTTCTCCCCTTTTTTCCATAATTCTAGAAATAAAATTATAATTTTCACTACCAGAATTATAAACCAAGCCTGAGAGCTTCCAAAGGAGGTCTGAAGAACTGATCATCTCTGGGACCTCACTGGGACTTCAAATCACCCTTACCCTTCTGTCTGTTCCAGTGACATGAAAAACTACTCCATGTAAACTATCCTGCCTTCCAAAGGCTCCTGCAAGGTCTCTGGCACACAGTAGGACATGTTCAAAGCGAGCATTGTCTGGCATGACCCAGTCAACAGCATCGCTGCCTGCTAAGGGTGACCATGGTGAATGAACAGTGCTGTTTCTTATGGGTACAGACCTGTCACTGCACCTTTATGGAGAATGAGACCCTTTAATTCACATCGTGTTGTAATAATGTGGCCCATCTACCTGGGCTACAGAGAGCATGACAGATGTGTCAGCATTAGCATGTTCTAAATCAGGGTCAGGAAACTTTTCTGTAAAGGGCAAGAAATTGACTATTTCAGGCTTTTGGGCTTTGCAGTCCTTGTTGCACCCCCCACTCCTGCCACTGTAGCTTGAATGTGGTATGGCTATGTCCTTGTAAAACACTTTTTTTCAGAAATAGGCAGCTGGCCCACTGGCCCTGGTTTGCCACACTGTGTAACACACAGTTGCATTTGAAGTGTGGTACCTGGACCAGCAGCATCAGCCTCAGAGAGCCTGTCAGAAATGTGGTAGTTCAAGCCTCTCCCCAGACATACAGAGTTGGACGCTACAATTTAGGACGCTTCCCAAGGACTTGTGTGCGTGCTGAATTTTGAAAAACCCTGGTGTAAAAGCAGATTCTCAGGTCTGGCTGCTCATTGTCATCACCTCAGGAGTTTTAAAAATGTACTGATGCCAGAGAGTCTGATTTGTTTATTTGGTACAGGGTAGAATCCAGGCACGGGGGTTCTGAAAAGCTCTGATCCTGGTGATTCTAACATGTGGCCAGAATAGGGCTTCAAAGACACAGTGATAAAAAATACTGCCTATTAGAAAGGTGAATAAAGTATTCAGGAGCCCTGGTGCAGCTGCTGAGCAAAATGTGCGTTTGGTTACACCTTGGTGGGAAACGGACCTGCACCCCTAACCTTGGGGAAGGTGCCTGTGAGAACCTGCACCAAAAGGGAACGACTCCCATTCTCTTGAGCCAGCTCCCATGTGGCTTCCACAACCTGTCCATGAAAGACATAGAGTCCTGGGAGCCAGGCCCAGCCACACTCAGGGTGAGAATCCAGATGCTGTGATTTAGCCCTGGGAGAGTGTGGAGATACTTAGATGTCCTCCATCCAAAAAAAGTGACGACTGACAGCTCAGGATGAATCAAGTGATCAGAAAGCCTAACCCCTCATTTCATGACAGAACATATTTATAAAAAGAACACACAGAAAGATGCTGAGCACCAGATGGAGTCCTTTGAAAATTTCCAGGGGGTGAGGGGGAGGCATTACAGCACACATTACAGCAACCAGATCTTTTGTCGAGGGGACCACCAAGGGTGAGGCATCCAGGAGAGTTTGAAACACTTCAGAAAATAAGATACTACTTGTGTGGACGACTGTGGCACCAGGAGCAGGGGACAGCAATGTGATATGCATGGCGGTGTTCTGCAAACTTGCTCCTGTGGAGTCTGAGAATGTACTCCTGGGAGGTTCAGATGGGGATGGAATTAGGAATCCCTGCTTCTCCCTTCAGCCAAACTTTGCACCCTGCTGCCTAGGGCCTCTCCTGCAGGGGTGCAAAGGGAAAGCACAGTCTCTTGAGGTGTTGGCAACTCCCTTCTTCAGCCCAGCTACTTCCACACTGGCAATCGCTCTGATCTCTGGGGTCTTTTCAAGGTTAGACACACCTTCGGGCTCCTGAAATCATCTTAAGCTTGCTTGTCCATGAGTCACATCCATGGAGTCGACCTGCTCATTTGGGGGAGTCAGCTTTGTTCTGTTACTCAGCCACAGGCTTGACATTTCTGCCCACTGCCTCATAATTAGCCCAAAGTGAGGGGGATGGGTGTCCTTACACCTGGGAGACTCTCTGGTCCATTATTTTCCAAGTCTGGGGAAAGGGTGGCTTGGAGGCTTTGAGCGGGACATCAGTGTCTCTTCATTGAAATTAGTCAGCATGAGAAACCTCAGCAGAGCAAAAACAGAGGTCAGCATCCACTGCATCACCCAAGCTGGGACAGCATATGTATATTTCTCCAACAGGCTGCCCTGGACAAACCAGACATAGGGTCACCCCACCCAGTGACCTGCGTCGTGCCGTGTCCTTTGGCAGAATATTGAAATTCGCTGTACATTTGTTTGGCCAGGACAGAGTGCACCCAGCTTCCATGAGACCTTCCTAACGTGTACATTCCTCCAACAGGCAACCTCAGCCTTAGCTTGTCACATCTGTTGTACATACAAAAATTACTCCATCTTTCTCCTACTCAGCTTTGTTTATAAAAAGCTACGGTGGAGTCAGGCTCCTGTTCCTAGGAGGGTGAGGAAGCGCTTCTCTCACAGCTCAGAAGATGATTTATGGCAGAGTCCTGTGACGGAGGCCTCCTAGTATAGATTTGTGCTGACACAAGCTGTGCTTGGGAGCCATTTAGATGTGTAAAAATGCTCTTTTCTAGTGTTTGCAAAATACAGTAGCCTAGATTTCCTCACGTGAAAAGTGCTGAGTAAATGCCCTTAAGTGAATGATTTTTTTAATAAGCTGTGTAGGGGGATTTGATGCAGGGAGATCTAATAGCTCAGCTCTTAGGACAAGCTGGAGATACGAACCATTTGCAGGCAGGCAATGTTGACTGGTTAAAGAGCGAGAGGTCCCACCTAAGTGGTAGAGAAACGCGGTGTTTCCACTATAGGAAATCTTCCCTAAAGTAGCCATTTGGGCTCTTTCATACAACTGGGGAATTGAAGAATAAGTTTTATCTGTTTATTTGCTACATGGCCTTGATGACAAAGCCCCATTTCCACTTCTGTAGAGCGAGAGTAGCAATCCCCCATCTCTGAGAGGTCCCATCAGACCGTCTCACGGGACCTGCTCTGCCCCGTGCAGGGGGTGTCACCTGATAACTTAGCTAATATTATCGTGTCATTCCGCTACTTCCTCATGAGCAACTCCCCCACACATGTGTACCCTGCTTTATCCCTTCCCTGAGACACAGGCTGCCCCTCTGTGTTCAGGAGGACCAAGGATCCACAGAACCTTACCAGAAGGGCCTCTTCATCCGACCACGCTGCACCCCACTCCCAAGCTAGGCTTCACCCTGTGCCTTTAGAACCCTCAAAATTCTCCTATGCAACCTAGGGTCACCACCTCATCTCCCCAAGTCTGCTTCTCCTCCTTTCGGATACTCTGGCTCTCACCACCCTGACAGGAAACTCACACCTTGCTCCTGCTATTCTCCCCATTCTCTCTCACTGGCAGGTCACCAGGTCCCCAGGGTCTCACTCTGCTCCTTCCCACACTTCCCCACCTTCTTTAGGTCCCTCACCCCAGGGGTCTTCCACACTGACCGCCAGTGCAGGCCTGAGCATGGAAGCCTGCTCTGCTGTCTAGAATTGAGATTCTGTGCACACCCTGTGCTCCATGGCTCAGGACTTCTGCCTGAAGGTGCAGGCTTGAGATACCTCCTCCTTCCCCAGCTCTCCACGTCCTGGAAGGTTTCCTCCAGACCACTTCCTAAATACAGCTCTGGCCTGTGAATCCTAGTCTCGGGGTCTACATCGGGGCCAGTAACCTCAACAGTGCTTCTCCCTGTGCTCACCTACCTCAGTGGGCTCCGAGCTGCTCTCCTATTGCAAATACTCTCTACTGTAATGTTTTTTTCACTTTTTCACTGCCCTCAGTAATCAAAGACGATTGACGATTCCTCCATTACAAACAAGTCAAGTTCAGATTCTCTAGAATGGTGCATGCTGAAGTATGCAGGGGTGACATGTCATGATCTACAAATTACACTTGATACAACAATAATTGTGGAACCTGGAGTGTTCTTCATGCTACTATTTTGTCTTTTCTCTGTATTTGTAAAGTGATAGAATGGCAGTGTAGTTAAAAAGCCTCTACACTTATCATTAAGGAAATGCAAGTCAAAACTCTGCCCCATCTTACGAGTGTACAACTACACAGGAAAGTCAAGATGTGGCATGAAGAACACTTCAGACTCAACAATTACTGTTGTATTAAGTATAAGCTATAGACACTCATACCTATTAGAACAGCTACTATCAAAAAAACAGCAAATCACAGGTGTTCTTGAGGATGTGGAGAATACAGAACCCTGTGGGAATATAAAATGTACAGCCATCGTGGCAAACCATTCCTCAACACAACACAGAATTACCATATGATCCAGCAATACCACTTCTACGGATACACCCACAGGAATTGAAAGCAAGAGCTTGATGTGATATCTGTACACTCAAGTTCAAAGCAGCATTATTCACAATAGCCAAAAGGTAGAAACAACCCAGTGTCCATCAATGGAAGGGTGGACAAAGAAATGTAGTCTGTCCATACTATTCAGCTTTAGAAAGAAAGGAAATTCTAACAACGCTACAGCATGGATGAACTTGAAGCCATTATACTCAGTGCAATAAACCCGTCACAGAAGGACAAATACTAAATAATTGCCTGTCTATGAGGTTCCTAAACGAGTCGAATTTACAGGGATAGAAAGTAGAATGAGGATTTCCAGGGGTTAGGGGGTTTGGAGAGCTGGGGAGTTGGTGTTTAATGGGGACAGAATTTTAGTTTTACAAGACTAAAGTGTTCTGGAGATGGATGGTGGTTGACAGTTGCACAACAGTGTGCATGTTACTTAGTGCCACTGACCTGTATGCTTAAAAATGGTTAAGGTGTTGGCTGGGCGTGGTGGCTCATGCCTATAATCCTAGCATTCTGGGAGGGCGAGGTGAGAGGATCACTTGAGTTCAGGAGTTTGAGACCAGCCTGAACAAGAGGGAGACCTCATCTCTAATAAAATAGAAAAACTAGCCAGATGAGATGGCGCCTGTAGTCCCAGGCACTCAGGAGGCTGAGGCAAGAGGATTGCTTGAGCCCAGGGGTTTGAGGTTGTTGTGAGCTAGGCTGACACCACAGCACTCTATCTTGGGCAACAAAGTGAGACTCAAAAAAAGTACAATGGTTAAGGTGGTTAATTTTATGTTATGTGTATTTTACAACAAAAACATTTGGGGAAAAAAGTCTCTAATATGGTACAAAAGCCTTCCAGAGTTGCCCCAGCCTGTGTCTTCTGTCTCATTTCCCCCTACCCCACATGCCTCACACTCTAAGTATCCCAGTCCAGAGCCATCAGGTCAGTGTGACCCTTTGACCCTTACTGTCCCCACCCTGGGGAAAGCCACCCTCTTGGCAATGCTCTTCCATTTCTTATGTACTGGGCCCACCCATGCTCTGTGGTCTGCCCCAGCTCTACATTTGGGGAAACCTATCCTAGTTCGGCTCTGCCTCTCCTCCCTCTGGCTGAGTGGAACTGTGAGGTCTGGTCCCCATGCATGGCTTTCCTGAGTGGTTGTGACCTGAGGACCAGGTGTGGCCAGCGCTCAGTGCCTGCCCTGCTGTACCATGGAGGGAGGGAGGAAGTATCCCTCCACCTTACCTAGGACTGTAGGTAAGGGCATGTTCGCTTGCTTTTGCATCTTCTGCCTCTTTGCAGAGCTCCTGGACCTTTTCAGTTGCTCAGCAAATATCTTTTGAATGGAAGTGGGTTAGAGAGGGAAGAGAATAGAGGTCTGGAAAGAGTCAGGGCTGCTGAGGTTCCCACAGCCCTCCCGGGAAGGTCTTGGAGACACTTAAAACATCTCCATGCTTTCAGGCTGGTTGGCAGTTAGCTGTGGGCCCCACCCTTCCTGCCGCCTGCTGTGCCATGGGTACCTGGCCCTCCCCAGCACCCACATTTAAGGGGTGACCCTGGCACGGCAGAGCCAATGACCCTATGTTCTCCCATCTCAGTGAACAACCTATATGACCCTTCGTTGCCTGGTGGATTTTTAAATAGTTTCTGGTATAAGTTTCATTAATGTTGATAATGTCAGATTAGAACACATAGAAGAGAGCCCTGGGATGAGAGCTCACTGGTCTGTGCCTCTCAGCCCTTTCTTTTTTCTTTCTTTTCTTTTCCTTTTTTTTTTGAGACAGAGTCTTTATTGCCCTCAGAAGAGTACTGTGGCGTCATGGCTCACAACAACTTCAAACTCTTGAGCTCAAAGAGATTCTCTTGCCTCACCCTCCCTAGTAGCTGGGACTACACACCTGCCACAGTGTCCAGCTATTTTTTAGAGATGGGGTCTTGCTATTTCTCAGGCTGGTCTTGAACTCCTGAGCTCAGGCAATCCACCTGCCTCAGCCTCCCAGAATGCTGATTACAGGCATGAGCCACTGCATCCAGCCCCTCTCAACCCTTTCATGGACATTTAACCCTGGGGTCCTGGCAGATGAGACTCAGATACCCACACTCCACAGCAAGGACAAGGCAGTCCTTTTGTTCAGCAATGAACAAAAAGTGGTGGGTTCAGCCTCCTGGGCACAGAAGTGCTCCTGGCTCTGTGACAACCAGCAAGGAACGGCTCTGTAAAGCTTTCTCCCTAATCCCTCCCCCAGCTCAACTCTGACAGGTGTGGTCTAGAATCAGAGCCTACTGCTGGCCAAAGGGCAGACAGTTGTCCCCACTGAGTAGCTGTGCAGAGAGAGCTCACATAGCACATGCAGTGTGTTCCAGGTAATGTCAGAGGTGGGGTCTTTTCTTTCCCTAGAAGAGCAGAACAATGCCTACTTAGTTTTCTAAGGGAAACTTAGAGTTTAAGGCTCCTTAAACTCTACCTTCAAGTGCAGACACCTTGAGTAACCATAGGCTGGTTTGGACACGTAGGATTTGAAGCAGAGCACAGTAATCTAGTTAACAAGATTAATTAGGGTGTGAGTCAGTGTAATTTGTCAAATATTGCCATATTGCCTGTCATGCTAATTTTTAAATGGCAGAGGCTAGGGAGGCTGGGAATCAGGATTCCATGTCCCTTGCTAGAGAGAGAGAAACATCACAGTCTGGTGACCATAGCCACAGCCTGTGGCAGAATGCACTTCTGGGCCTTATATAGCTGTCTGTATCTCAGCAGGTTTGGCATGAAAGCATGGCTGGTGTGCACATTTGGGGAAAGCTTGACAGATGAAGCACCTTTGGCGGAGAATAAAGTGCACAACACACACATTCACACACCATACACCATTTTTATGGCGGGTACATGTCCGGATGTTGCATCAAAATAATAAATTAATGGGAATGTGGTTTCAAAAATGGACAAGGGTTTCAATTATGAGGAAAGAAATGAAAGTTGAGATTATTTTCCTGTCAGCTGAACTGAGCTAACTTAAGCACACACTGCTCTTCTAGCAAGAGGGAGCTGTGTTTTCAGCACAAGTAGGCGGCCTCAGATGAGTTGAACGAAGGCTTTGGCACACGCAGAATCTATCAGCATTTAGCCCTACACGTAGTTACACATCCTTGCTGATTTCATCTCATTTTATTTTCCTGGAAGGGACTTCATGCTGCTGCATGAAAATTACATGTTAGTGGTAGGGAAAAGAAAACAACAAAAGGGCAGCTTTCTCCACGGGTTTTTAGTAGAGGGGAAGGTGCTGGGGGAGAGCAAACCACTTACGGATCTATTTATCTGGAGGAGAAAGAACGGACACAAAGGCTCTCTCTGGAATTCCTAGCTGTGGAACAAAGAGCAAGAATTCCATTAGAGGCCATCTGGCCAGGCATTCACTGCCCCTGACAGCGACCACCCCTCAGGGCCATGAAAAGAAGCGTCAACTGCCTGCTGCCTGCCGCCTTAGTTCCTGGCAGCCCATCACTGGTGAGGAAAGACTCTGGGACAATGCAGTTCCCGTGGCCTTGCTCAGTTTCCCCGGGATTCGTGCAACCCTGAGAACCACTCTTTCGGAGGCTGCACAGAGCGGATGCCACTCCACATTGTGACCCCTTCCTGCCCTGCTGAAACATTTCTTCCTTCCATTCCTCTCTCTCAGATAATATTTTCACTACTGTTTCTTTGATATTTTAAATAAACAGAGCTAAAGTCTTGAGTTTCAAGCTCCCTTAAGCAAAAAAAGTTTGGCTCCTTAAACTCAGCCTAGCAAAAAACAAAACAAATTGCTGACTGCCTTCTCCCCATCCCCTCCTTACTCTCTGCCTGGGTGGGAGGTGTCATCACCTTCTCCCAGGTCCTTGCATCTAGCTAGTATCAACTGGCCTCAGTCCCGTTCCGTGATCCCTGTCCTGGCCCTTCCTCTCTTGCCACAGGCCCACAGCCCAGACCTGCTCTCTGCCTCCTCTCCTGCCCCAGTCGAGGACTGTCCCCCTTGGCAGTGCCTCCTTCATGTCTTCCCAGGTACAGACTGGGGCCAGTCTGCTCCTGCCACAGTCACACCCAACACAGGTGTGTGTGCACACACACTCAGCACAAACTCACACACTATGCACAGCACATACTGTACATAAGCAACACACCACACTCAGCATACACACATCACACCCAACACACCCCACACACAGCACATACTATACACAAACAACACAGCACACACAACACACACCATACATAGCACGTACTGCACACAAACAACACATAGCACATAACTGCACACGAACAACACAGCACACCTAGGGGAGATTGACAGGATCTTGTGATGGGATTTAAGAATTTAGGAAGGCCTAATTTCCCCCCAAATATCTTCCCCCTTCATCATATCTGAACAGATCCACTTGGCTGTGGTTCTTAGCCCTGGCTGCACATTATAATCATCTGGGAAGCTCATGCCTGACATTCAAAGCTTCCACCAAAGACTCTGGTTCTGTGGTCTGGGGTTGGGCCTGGGTACCAGTTTTTTAAAAGCTCCTCAAATGATTCTGCAAACAAAAATAAAATCCTAAGCCTCTCACTGACTGAACAGACACTCTCCCCTGGATAGAGGGACCCCAGAGAAATCTTAAAACTGAGTTTCCAACCATGATAGGGTGGGAGGTCAGACATGCCTCATTATACCCCCTTCTTTGCCAAAGGTCATCAGCCTTTTTTTCTTTTTTTTCATAAGCTAAACAGAAACCAAATTCCTGATCAAGACCAGCATTCTCTCCTGATAAGAAACCACTAACCATAGATTACTTTTAACTTTTTTAACTTTTAACTGTGCAAGATAAGATGCACAGAGAGAGTTTTTGTGTCCTTTGCTTCACCTGTCGATACAGAGGGCAAGCCACATTCTGAACATAGATCCCATGAAAGGGTAAAGCGCAACTGCACGGATGCGTGTTTCTCTTTTCATACACATTCATGACTCCTGCTATAGCTTGTTAAATATGTAAATTTGGCCATTCTACTCAGTATAAATTCCTGTTCCCATTATTCCTGGCCAGGGCTCTGCTTTCCAGCCTGTTGGAATGACAACCGATACGCTGCAACCCTTTATAAGAAATAAAGGATTCCTTTCAAAATGTATGAACCTCATTATTTTTCAGTTATCATAATTGGTGACCCCAAGATGGGACCCAAAGAGAACCCCAGTTTCTCCAAGTATTAGCAGAATCCCACACACTAATGCCGGCATGAGCCCATTGACAGCTTACTTGTCTCCCTGACCTTACTGGGAGAAATTCAGGTAAATGCCCCTGGATATAAGATCTACTTTTAGAATGAAGATCTCAGAGACTTTATTTCTCTCTACCCTGTCTCTTTATTTCTTCCCAGTTCTGGTTCCCTTTGTCTAGACCCTACAGGGAATGTCTTTGTGGGCCCTGAGTTTGGGGGGAACCTTCCCAGTCCAGTTGGACTCAGCTGGCCCATAAGGTTTTAAGAAGATGACCATGTTAAAGGCACTCAAAGGGACACTTTCATAAAGCAAGTGCTGTTATGAAAAATCTCAGCTCTAAGGAAACATTTTAGAGAACTAAGAGAGCATGTACAAAGAAGCTTGGTTCTAAGGAAATAATCTCTGATCCACCACCAGCAGGGAATCCAGTGGTTTATATGTTTAAGAAATATGAAGAAATCCTTCTAAATGTTGGGGATCATAAAGCTAACCTGAGATGATTTAAAGCTTTATTGGCCACAGTAAAAATCTTATGAGACCTCTAGTTTATCTAAGCATATTCAGCTGAAACAGAGAGGATATTGAACCTCCCCCAAACAGTGAAGATCATTCTATAATAAGCCTTCTAAAAGAAACCAAAAGTCTCTCATGGCCTCCCATTAAAAAAAAAATAATAATTTAAAATAAAACAGAAAAAAAAAGTTGACTATTCTTCTATCCTTACCTCCCCTTTCTTATGCCTTCTTTTACCTTTATTCCTAAAATAATTGTTCTTTTCTTCCTTTCCCTATAAGACCAGGAATGTGACTCCTCCACTCCAGGAAATAGTTTATTCCTAGGAGACAACAACAAAAGCCAGTTCACTTTGTGGGTTAAAGGTTAAAATTCCATGCTTTCACCTCAGCCACCTGGATTTGATTCCTGGCCAGGGAATAGGTCCGTTTAGATTTAACATTTGTGTACCTTTTGCGATTTATTGGTCCTTTCCTTCCCATAAACAACCTTTTATTTCCTATTTTCTTCCACCGGTGGGAGGCACCGGAGGATTTGAGGAATTTTGTGTATAAATGGTCAGGTGAGGAGAGCCCCTAGAGAATACGGACAGACAGAAAAAAGGGTTACACCCAGTTTATAGCCAGCAAGACTTTTCTTTCTTTGAGTTTTTTGTGCTCACTCCCATGTGTGCGTGCATGTGTGTGTGTGTGTGTGTGGTGTTTCCTGATATTGTAATAACCGCCTTCTACTTCTTTAGAGACACTCCAGGTGTTCCTGGTTAAGTTTAACCTTGGTTAAGTCTTATCAGTTTCACTAAAAAGAGTATTTTTACTTAAAATGTTTAAAACTCAGAAATATCAGGCTACTCCACTTACTTTTTTTTTCCCAGAATATTATGGCAGTACAAATATTTTGGTTACATGAATTGCTTTTGTACAGTTTCAGTCAGAATTATAAGTATGCCCTTCACTCAGAGAGTGTGCATTGTATAAATCTTTCTTGGAGGTGGTCAGGTTAGAGCAGTTGGTGATTTGGGTTAAACTACACATGGTAGTTTAGCCTACTTGCTTTTTTGGGTGAAGATGACAGAGAAAGGAAGTTTTATAATGCCAGCGTCCACTGAGTAAGCACAGAATCCAGGTTGGGGTTGGAGCTGTATAAGGCCAAGATCTTTAATTTAATTCTCACTGAAAGAATTCTTTTATTTAACATCTTTCAGCAATGAAAATGTAATTGTTAGCTAGGCTTACAAATTGGCAGTACAATTCTGAAGACCATAGACTAATTCAATCGAAGCAAACAGGCTGGTAATGAGATTGTAGGCTCAACTCTCAGCCATCACACAGGATAAAATACATATTCAAATACCCTCCCATACCCTTCAGGAAGCCAGACATGGGCTCCCTGGGCAGTCCAAATAGATATTATGCAAATATGGTGTGCACACATTAGGCAGGGAAATGATGGAAAATAGAAAGAAAATAGTCTTGAGACTTCTCTTTTCCTTAAAGAAAAGATGTGGCTGGTTACAAATTGCACCCCTTGAGAGGATGCCTCTTCCCTGGCACTGCCTCATACGCAGGCTAGGTCTGGGGGCTGCATGAGAATGAACCCTGCGGGCTGCTCACCTTGCAAATGGAGCTACAGCAACAAAGTCAAAGGGAAGGTGCAGAATGAATTGGATATTTCCGTCTTTATCCCTGTGGTTAGGCATGGCTACTCTCCATCCAGTGTCAGGCGCAGTTGTGCTTCCATATCTCTATTTACCTTACAGACACAAAGCTCTTCATTGCTTAAAATTATTAGCATTTTATAAAGGGAATTATTACTGCAGAAGTATACCGCATGGTGATAATTCTTTTTATCAGAAGAAAGAAATTGGATGTTTGGGGGCTTTCCTGTTCATAGTTACACACGTATCCCTAGGTTCCCCCATGGACGATCTCCTTCCCTGCCCCTATCTATAGATGGACTAAAACCCAGGGACATGTAAGTGAATTGTATAAAGAGCTCATGAGACATCTGCTGTGACAATTCAATGTGCTATGTTAAATTTATTAGAAAGGTCTAACACCAGTGCCTCTCCAATTGTGAACTCAATCTATAAGTGCCATGAAGGAAGTGTTCCTTAAAATAGGTGAGAAAATAGAGGCAGAAATAAATGGTCTGATGTCTTGATGTGTAGAAGAAACCCCCAAGCTTTATTTTCCAAGTGGCATTCCAAACAAGGTATAGATAACATGACCCCCTCACTAGATGTTAAGCAACATTCTAACAGGCTCACATTGATTACAGGCAGGGCTACGGTAGTTATTGCTTACAATATGCTACCCATTTCTTCTACTTTGAAAACAAAGCCATGGGGGAATTAAAAATTGATATATGAACAGAGGTACCAGATGACCGGCTTCTAGCTTATCATCTTTCCTGAAGTCCTCAAGAGCCTGGTAATTCATGACCTCTTAGGCTGACAAATCTAAAGTTCAATAAGTAAATAAATAAGCAAACAAACAAAAACCCCATCTAGTCACATCTCTAGGTATAGAGTGATTGTGTACCTTTTATTAGGAAGCAGCCAGAAGGCACAGAAGAATTTTCCACTCACGTTGATGTTGCTTTCCCTTGCTCCCTTACCTAGTAATAAAAATCTGTTAATGAATGAACGAACAAGTTGTGAAAGGATAGAAAAAAAATGTGAGCGAAGAGGGATTTTTACAGGGAGAGAAAAATGGTGTCAGATGAACACTTTAAAAAAAAATTAAATCAAAAAAATTACACATAAAAAAAGAACTGCCTAAGTAGGTATAGGTTTGCATCTGGATTTATAATCAGCAAATTGGGAAAGAAAAAAAAAGACAACTTCTCTCAAGATGACCAATAAAGTTGCTGAAGCATGTAGGAGTTTCATTTCCTTAGGAAGTGTGCTGGGTCAGAACATGCTGTCATGGAAACTTTTCTAAAGTGTTGTTTTCCGGCCATTTTGTTGCTCTACTGAAAAGCCTGGGAGACCACTGAGCACTGGATTAAGAGGAGGCAATACCAAGGTACCCTACACCTTCATCTCCCTTCTCCCCACTCCCTTCCAACCAGGAGAACTGTATGTGAGTCCTCCCCTTGATCTGGATGTTCCTTGAAATGCCTTTTGTTTAGAAACACTGACTGCTCCTCCTAGCTAGAAGCTGATAAAGGGGAATCCAGCTATTGAGAAACCTGTGTAAACCCTGAGAGGCAGGAGGGATGGGCAGGCTTCGAAAGGACAGTGCCAGCTTTCTTGGAGTGGAGGATCTGATTTGGGATAATTGGGGAGATGTGGAAATATTTTTACCCATCTTTTAAAAATTCTTTAAATTCGATATTTATATGGAATAGTTACATTGTTCAAAAACCAGCCTGAATAATACGCCTAGGCCTATCTGTTGTGGTGTAGTTTCTGATCTAAACCAGGGTATCCCCAGATTCAATCTATGTTCCTCTGGCCAGTCACAAGGAAAATGAATACCCACAGAAACAGAGAAATGAAATCCATGGATATGCCCAGTTTCGGCCCAATATCCTTTGCTATTAATTTCATTCACTTTGTGAGAGCCACTTCAAATCAGTTTTGGAATGAAATAGTTACTATAAATAATTGAACAGTATGTGTGTGGTTACATTCTAGGAGGAATTACGGTTTTTCTAACATAGGACTCAAAATCATTGGAATTAATTCCTTTGAAAACACTCTCTTTAATTCCACTTTTTTCTCAGTTTGAAATAGATGCACTATGTGTCAAAGCCTGTTTTCCTGAAAGGGGCCCAAAGCAGCAGAGTTAATCACCAAGAGTGATTGTGATTGAATATAAAATTACATAAAGGCCTCTGAAGACTAGACAGGGTGTGGTCCTGGGTGTGAAATACGTGGATGTCATGTGAGCCTTGGCTGCATGCCCGAAGCATGCCCACACGGCTGCCAGAGTGGACCAGCTTCTCAGAGGGATTGCCTGGAAGTAAAACCAGGTGACAGTGTGGTCTGAGACAGGGTAGTGTGGGTTCTGTCAAGGCAGCCACTTTAGGGTTGAGTCTGTCTCTCAAATGCCATGCAAACCAAGAAAACACCCTTACTTATGATCAGACTAGGGTTTGCTGACGCTGAACTTGAAGTAGAGTTCTGAGAGGAGTATAATCAGAATCAAAAGAGATGGCTGCCTGCTGAACTTTAAAATAGGTTATTAACACAAAATCAAAACCTTCAGTATAATCTGCAATTGCTTAGCTTCTAAACTATAGCTGTGGCTTAGCCCGAAGTTGGTCATCAGACCTAGCATGGGTTTTCTAGATGATGTATTTTGACAGGGGGGGGTAGTGGTTACAAGAGGGACTCTCACGCATAAATTTTCCACACATACACTTCTCACTCAGAGGCCCAATAAACATTATAAGCAACTGAAAACATTTTTTTAAATAAGGAAGAAACAAATGCTGCAGTTACTCTTAGTTCTTTTTCATTCACTGGCCTGAATTGGATGCTTCTGAAAAACAATGCTTTCTCTGTCTCCTTAAAAATTTATTTACTTATTTTTTTCAATCTGGCTCTGTGACTTCTGTTCTGGGCTAAGTGAGGCCAGGTAGTTTTGAATATGTGAGTTAGAAAATGCCTGAGAAAAGAAACTTCAACTAAAACTCCTGTCTGGTCAAGTGTCAGAATAATTCATCATTATTAACACAAATGTACTTAATTCTATAAGTACAGTATTAACAGAAATGTACTTAATTCTATAAAAAGTATTAACACAAATGTACTTAATTCTATAAAAGTATTAACACAAATGTACTTAATTCTATAAAAGTCACTGCTTGAACCAAGACAATGGTGTTTGTTTCATTCCTGCAAGGTTTTTTTCTGGGTTCAGTTCCCTGCAAACTTTTTGCCTGAGCAAAATTTAAGCCCCTTGGGTGAGGTTTACACAGTCACCAGACAGTGTGTAGCAAAAATTGTTGACAATTAGCTGAATTACTGGGAAGGCGCAGCCAACTAGAGTAAGTAACTTGGGCTGTACTTGGGAACAGGTATTCAGGCCTACTAGAGAGAAAGGTAGAGGCTTTCACTGATATGGCCAGACCTGTATTGAGTAAACATGGGTATGAAAACAGTAATATACACAAAAGGAAATCAAATCTACTTTAGAAAGGAGGGTCATCTGGGAGCTTAAAGTTCTTTTTGGCTGGTAGTAGCATATCTTCAAACACTATCTTGATGTAACTTTCCCATACTCCCTTGGACTGGGGACTACCTCAAGAAGAATTAGGACTGTGTCAGTGATGCAAAGAGAAATCAACTAAGGTTTCCCATCCCCAGAATGATGCTTATGAGATCCTGGAAGATGCTCCTGCAGATCCTGTTTGCATTTCCCAGGTATTTCAGCCAATTGTCAACTTTTTGCTACAAGTTGTCTCTTGACTGTGTAAACCTCACTCATGGAGCTTAAATTCTGCTCAGGCAAAAAGAGGCGCAGTACACTGAACCAGGGAAAAAACTTTGGGAGAATGAAACAATCATCATTGTCTTGGTTCAAGGGTGACTTTTGTAGAATTAAGTAATTTGTGTTAATACTAGTTGTTATGATGAATTATTCTGCCACTTAACCAGACAGAAGGATAACACCACAAGAGCTTCAGGAAGCAAAGGTATGACCTGGAAAGAGAGGGAAGGAAAAGCCTAATGTCCTGGGGGTAGAGAAGTGTGGCACCCCTGGAAGTGGGTGGGAAGGGATGAGGACATGGAGAGGACTGCCTGGCAGCCAGCACGTGCTGCTGTATGGAAGCCAAGCCATGCCTGCAGATCACGCCTTATAGGTGGGGAGAAGCTGCTCTTCCCGTGTGTCCTCATTGGGCCGGGACACTCCAAGCAAACCTGCCTATGGATAGGATACCCCTCTTTACCCAAACATCTTAATAAGCTCCCCCCCCAGAATGGCCTCCTATTACTTCCTTTGAATAGCCCAAGCCATGTAATTCCCTTCACAGCAGAGTGAGTCCAGTGCCTCTTTATGTAGGTAAGGTTAAGTAGTGAAATACACCACCCATTACAAATTCATATGCTTTCTATTATAAAAACTCATGCCATCCACATCTTTTCAGGAGGTGAAGGGCCATGGGATTCAATCCAGTCTTCTGAACTAAGAGCTGTTGCTCACCTAGTCCTAAGTAGCTGATTATGTGATTACAATGAGACTACACAAAATGGACAAGATGTTGGGGGCATAGATATGAGCAGATAGCAAATGAAGTGAAGGTTGGCCCAAATCTCACAACTCCTTGAACAAGCCTAAAGGGCCTCAATCATCTTTTTATTCATTCATAGAATAAAATATTTACCGGGGTACCAGTCTAAAAAGTCTCTCTGTTATATGATAAAACTAATGCAAATACCTCTAGGACAGTATCTCTGCCCTGCAGAGCATTAATGATTTTACAAGGAAAATTCACTACAGTTAAACGATCACTAAAATTCATTTCGTCTGATTCAATTCTAAATGATTCAATTAAAGTTTAGTTGAATCTCTAACTTGGGGGTTTGGGTATAAAATGCAATATTCTGGATTTACTTTTTTGGCTGATCTTGTCTCCTTTGGTGAGAGGATGTGCAAGGAGCCTGGGTTTCTCAGGAATAAGGAGGCTTTAGATATGGTTGCTGCCATGTTTTTCACCACCTTGTGGATAATTCCATGAAGCTACATTATAGACTTGATGAATAGTCCATGAACTTGTACTACAGACACAGGGATGATTGATTTTGTTTTTTTCCTTGATCTTTGACTCAATGAATAATAACCAGTTTGGAATTAATGTTAATGCGTTTGATAAAAACTAGTGGCCATTAATGTTTATATAGAATCAGAGCCTTAATTCTGCTGTGAGAATATCAGCAGAAATAAATAGTTTCTCCACGTGGACAATGAAACTTTTTCCTCTCTCCATTTGAACTTATGGCCTGTTCATGTGAAACCATGTTTAGCTTATCTGGATACTAAAAGGAGTAGAAATATAAACATCATTCTCTTTTTCCAACCTCTTCTTGTGGAAATTTTCAACTATTCAGAAAAGTTGTAAAAATAGAATAGTATCACAAGGCCTGCTTCCCTTTTTCTTAGATACAACATTAATATTTTGCTTAATTTACTTTATGTATCTACCTACTTATTTATTGCAGAGCCAGGTGAAAGACAGTTGTTTTTTTTTTTTATTAAATCATAGCAGTGTACATTAATACTATCATGGGGTACATGTACTATTTCTGTATACAATTTGAAATACTTTCATCCAACTAGTTAACATAGCCTTCATGTCTTTTTCTTAGTTATTATGTTAAGACATTTATATTCTACAATTAGAGAGATTCACATGTACCCTTATAAGATGAACCGTAGACATGATCCCACCAATCACCCACCTTCCCACCTTCCCTCCCCTCCCTCTCTCCTCTCCCCATATTCCTGGACTAAAATTGGGTATAACTTTCCTATGAAAGCTATAAATTAGTTTCATAGTAGGGTTGAGTACATTGGATGCTTTTTCTTCCATTATTGGAATATTGAAATATTCTTCTTACTTTGCTAAGAAGAATATTTTCCAGCTCCATCCATGTAAACA
>CAUYQV010104604.1:0-18851 GCA_963574575.1 Galagoides demidoff | reverse complement strand
ATCCCCAGCCCGGGCCCGCCAAACAACAATGATGGCTGCAACCAAAAAATGGCCAGGTGTTGTGGCGGGCGCCTGTGGTCCCAGCTACTTGGGAGGCGGAGGCAGGAGACTCGCTTGAGCCTAGGAGTTAGAGGTTGCTATGAGCTGTGATGCCATGGCACTATACCAGGGGGATAGCTTGAGGCTCTGTATAAAAAAAAAAAAAAAAAAAAAAAAAAGAAAGAAAGAAAGAAATAACCTACAAAAGAAAACCCATCAGGCTACCAGCAGCCTTCTCAGTAGAGACCTTACAAGCCAGAAGGGACTGGGGCCCCATTTTTTATCTTCTTAAACCGAACAACTGTCAGCCAAGAGTTTTGTATCCTACAACATTATAAGTTTCATAAATAATGGAAAAATAAAAACTTTCCCAGAAAAGTAAACACACTACTAGACTAGCTAAAAAGGAAATGCTTAAGAGTGCACTATACATGCACTATAGCTACCCATCAGTGTAAAAACACCCAAAGTTAAAGCCTACAGCTCATATGAAAAGGTAGCAAAAGAGGTAAAAGAAAACAACAAGGTATCACTCAACATAATAAATGGAACAGTAGCCCACATATCATTACCAACACTGTGAACAGTCTTAACACTCCACTTAAAAGATATAGAGTGATATAAATGGCTCCTTCCTGCCTAGAACTGGAACCAGACAAGGATGTCCACTATTGTCACTACTTTTCAACATAGTGCTGAAAGTTTTAGCCAATGCAATCAAATAAAAGAAAAGATATGAAGGGTATCCAAATGGGAGCAGAAGAGGTCAAACTATTGCCTTTTGCAGATTATATGGTCCTATACTTAGAAAACCCCAAGTACTCAATCATGAGAATCTTTGAAGTGATCAATAAATAGAGCAACATTTCAAGTTATAAAATCAAATTTCCATAAAACAGTAGCCTTCATATATGTCAACACCAGTCAAGCTAAGAATCAAATCAAAGATACAATACCCTTCCTGGTAGCATGAAACAAAATGAAATAGCTGGGAATACACTGACCAGCGAATGTGAAGGATCTCTATAGAGGGAATTAAAAATCACTGAGAAAAGAATAGCAGAGGGTGTTAACAGATGGAAATATACATCATGCTCATGACTTGGAAGAATCAATATTGTTAAGATGTCTATACTGCCCAACACAATCTATAGATTTGATGAAATCCTCACTAAAACACCTATGTCTTACAATGAAGATCTTGAAAAAATAATCCTGCATTTTGTTTGGAATCAAGAAATACTCCGAATAGCCAACACAATTATACAAAATAAGAATAAATTATGATGCATCGCCTTACCAGACTTTGGGTTATTCTACAAGTTTATAGTGATCCAACCAGCATGGTATTGTCATAAAAATAGAGATACAATCTCTGAAAAAGAATGCATAATTCAGGCTTGGCGCCTATAGCACAGTGGTTACAGCAACAGCTACATACACCAAGACAGGCGAGTTCAAACCCAGCCCAGGGCTGCCAAACAACAATGACAATTGCAACAAAAAATAGCTAAGCATTGTGGTGGGCACCTGTAGTCCCAGCTAATTGGGAGGCTCAGGCAAGAGAATTGCTTAAGTCTAAGAGTTAGAGGTTGCTGTGAGCTGTGATGCCATATCACTCTACCGAGGGCAACATAGTGAAACTCTATCTCAAAAAAAAGAAAGAATACATAATCCAGAGATAAACAAGCCTTGTATAGCCAGCTAATCTTTGACAAAGCGAACAAAAGCATTCACTGGGGGAAAAAATATCCCTATTTAATAAATGGTGCTGGAAGAACTTGTTAGCCACATGTAAGAGAATGAAACTGGACGTGCACCTCTCATCACTTACAAAAATTAACTTGCAATGGACAAAAGCTCTAACTCTAAGATATGAAACTATAAAAACCTTACAAGATAGTGTGAGAAAAACTCTTGATCTTATTGGTCTAGGAAAAGAATTTATGAAGAAGACCCCACTGAAAATTGTAGCATCAGAAAAATAAATATATGGGACTTGATCAAGTTAAAAGTTTTTGCGTAGCTAAGGACACAATCCACAAAGCAAAAAGACAATCTTCAAAATGGGAGAAGGTATTTGCATGTTACAAATACTGCAAATGGCTAATCATCATAATCTACAATGAACTCAAGCACATCAACAAGAAAAGAGTAAACAACCCCATTAAAAACTGAGCAAAAGACAGGAATAGCAACTTTTCTCAGTAGGACATAAGAATGGCAAATAAATACAAAAAAAAATGGTCATCATCCCTAATTATCAGACAAATGAAAATCAAAACCACCTTGAGATATCACTTAACCTCAGTGAGAATGATCCACATCACAAGGTCCCAAAGCAACAGTTCCTGGCATAGGTGTGGAGAGAAGAGAACACTCAACGCACTGTTGGTGGACTTCAAACTAGTACAGCTCCTATGGGAGGAAGTATGGAGATTCCCCCAAAGCACTAAAAGTAGACCTTCCACTTGATCCTGTAATCTTGCTACTAGACATTTACCCAAATGGATAAAGATATTTTACCACAGGGGCATTTGCACTCCAATGTTCACAGCAGCTCAGTTTACAATCACAAAGATAGAGAAACAACCCAAGTACCCATCAATACATGAATGCATTAATAAACTGGGGTATATGGGTACCATGGAATACTATCCAGCCATAAAAAAAGATGGAGATTTTGCATCCTTTATAACAACCTGGATGGATTTGTAAAACATTCTCCTAGGTAAAGTATCACAATATTAGAAAAATAATCATCATATGTACCCAATACCTATTTGAGACTAGGAGGTTAACAATCACAGACCCACATGAGGGATAGATCTAAAACTCAAGAATGGGGGAGGGGAAAGGAAATTCAGTAGCTTCCCACCCAGCCCACCCAGCCCACCCAGTCGGTACAATGCATGGATATATGGCACACTCCCCGAGTGTAGACCACAGCTAGTACTCTGATTTTAACCTTTCATGTGCAAATTAAATAACCTAATTTTTTGTATCCCTGTATTAATCTGAAATTTAAAAATAAAAGACATAGATTGGTTGAACAGATAAAAAAAATCAAAACTCAAGCATATGTTGTCACCAAGAAACCCACCAAACTCCCAAGGACTCTCACAGAGTAAAAGTATAGAAAAACTATTCCACACAAATGGAAACAAAAAAAGTGAGCAGGTATAGTTATTCTCATACTACATAAAATAGACTTTAAATCAACAATGGTTTTTTTTTTAAAAAAAAAAAAAAGACAAATGTGGTGATTATATAATGACAAAGGGAGCAATTAAGCAAGAAGATACAAGAATTCTAAATATATATGCACTTAAATACAGGACTTCCCAGATTTATAAATCAAATTCTACTAGATCTAAGCAAAGAAATAAAAGAGTAGTATCATAATTGCCAGGGACTGCAATGCCCCATTGCCAGAACTACAAAGATCATCAAAGCAGAAAATCAAGAAACACTAGACTTACAATGAAACTCTGCAACAGATATTTATAGAACATTCTACCAAAAACTACAGAATACACATTTTCTTCAACACACAGGATATTTTCCATGATTGAGCATATTTTAGGCCACAAAAACAAGTATTGCCAAATTTAGAACATAAAAGGCATACCATGTATCTTCTCAGACCACAGTGAAATAAAACTAGAAACCAATTCAAACAGAAATTCTCAAATCCGGGTGGTGCCTGTGGCTCAAAGGAGTAGGGCGCTGGCCCCATATGCCAGAGGTGGTGGGTTCAAACCCAGCCCCGGCCAAAAACTGTAAAAAAAAGAAAGAAAAGAAATTCTCAGATCCACATATGTAGGTTGCTACTGCTTAACATTAGATCAATGACGAAATTAAGATGGAAATCAAAAGATTTTTTGAACGAAATAGCAAAGGGGGCATAAGGTTTCAAAATCTATGGGGTATAAAAAAATTAGTGACCAAAAAAATAATAGCCTTAAGCTTCACTGGGAACCAAAAAAGAGCCCAAACAGCCACCAGCCACATACACTGAGACTGGCAGTTCTGAGCCCAACCCAGGTCAGCTAAACAACAGTGACAACTGCAACAAAAAACAGCCAGGCATTGTGGCAGGCACCTGTAGTTCCAGCAACTTGGGTGGCTGAGGCAGGATAATAACTTAAGCCTAATTGTTTTAGATTGCTGTGAACAGTGATGCCACAGCACTCTACTGAGGCTGACATAGTGAGACTATCTCAAAAAAAAAAAAAAAAAATAGAGAATCCAGAAATAAAACCATATAGCTTTGGCTGACTGATTTTCAACAAAGCAGACAAAAACATACATCTTTTGATTTCCATCCTAATTTCATCATTGACACAAGGATTATTAAGCAGTAGGTTGTTTCATTTTCATGACTTGTGTGAATTTGAGAATTTCTTTTTGATTTGAATTGGTTTCTAGTTTTATTTCACTGTGTCTGAGAAGATACATGGTATGCCTTTTATATTCTGAATTTGGCAATACTGCTTTTTGTGGCCTAAGATATGCTTGATCATGGAAAATGTCCTGTGTGCTAATGAAAATAATTATTCTATTCAATAAATAGTGCTGGAAAATTGGATAGCCACATGCAGAATGAAACAGGACCCCTATCTCTCACCATAAACAAAAATTAAATCAACATGCATTAAAGACTTAAATGTAAGGCATGAAACCAAACAAATTCTAGAAGAAAATACAGGAAATACTCTTCTAGATGCAGGTCTAGACAATGAATTGATGATTAACATCCCAAAGGTAAATACTGTGTTTCCCCAAAAATAAGACACTATCTTATATTTATTTTTCCTCAAGAAGACATATTAGGGCTTATTTTCAGGGGATGTCTTATTTTTATTAAGTATAATACAACAATCTACATTTATCCAAATACAGTTAAGTCATCTTCTTCTGGAACCTGACAGATGGAGCCAACCTTGTTGGTGGGGCTGGTGATAGTCATGCATGAACTCCTTCCCCCAGCCATTCACACCTGCACAATAGGATACCTGCGACTGCGGTTACCACACACTTACCCGCACAAGTGCGAATGGCTCCAAGAAAGGACCTGTGGCAGATAAAACGTATTCCAGTCTTCCTTACCGCTCAGTGCCAAAATGCACGGAGTGGCTATGCAGATATGCTGCATAGCCACGCCCATCACTAGGTCTTATTATAGGGGTAGGGCTTATATTTAACAAATGCATAGAAATCCTGCTAGGGCTTATTTTTGGGTAGGTCTTATTTTCAGGGAAACACAGTACTGCAATGACAAAAATAAATAAATGGAACTTAATTAAATTAAAGCCAAATTTTCTGCATAGCAAAGAAAATAATCAACAGAGTAAACAGATAACCTATAGAATAGGAGAATATATTTGCAAGCTATACATCCACTAAAGGGCTAATATCCAGAATCTACAAAGAATTCAAATAAATAAAACTAATGTTTCCCACCAAAGAAAAAATAACCCCATCAAAAATTTGGCAGATGGCTAGGCATAGTGGCTCATACCTGTAAACCTAGCACTCTGGGAGGCCCAGCTGGATGGATTGATTGAGCTCAGGAGTTCAAGACCAGCCTGAACAAGAGTGAGAACCCCATCTCTACTAAAAAAAAAAAAAAAAAATTAACCAGCTATTGTGGTGGGTGCCTATATTCCCAGCTACATGGGAGGCTGAGGCAAGAGGAACACTTGAGCCCAAGAGTTTGAAGTTATTGTGATTAATGACACCACAGCACTCTACCCAGGGCAACAGAGTGAGACTGTGTCTCAAAAAAAAAAAAAAAAAAAAGTAGACAAAGGACATGAACAAAAATTTTTCTAAATAAGACAAATGGCAAAAAAAACCATGAAAAACTGCTGAACAACACTAATTATCAGAGAAACGTAAATTAAACCATAATGAGATACCAACTTACACTTGTAAGAATGGTCATTATTAAAAAGTCAAAAAATAATAGATGTTGCTGCAGATGCAGAAAAAATGAACACTTAAACAATGTTAGTGGGACTACAAGTTGGTATCTCTCTTATATTTCCATAATATGGAGATTACTTGAAGAACTAAAACTAGACTTACCATTCAACCCAGCAATCCCACTAATGGTACCTACCCAAAAGAAAAGAAGCTATTTTATTAAAAAGACAACTGTATTAAAATGTTTATTTTAGCACAATTCACAATTGCAAAGATACAATACCAGTCTAAGTATGGATAAAGGATATATATATATATATATTAGTATTGCAACAACTTGGATAGAACTGGAGTCTATTATCCTAACTGAAGTATCTCAGGAATGGAAAAACACACAGCACAAATTCTCACTAAAATGTGGGAGCTAAACAATGGGTACGCATGGGCACAAAGAGATTTAAAGAACATTGGAAACTGAGAAGAGGAGAGGTTTGGAGGACATGAAGGATAAAATCATTCCTATCAGGTATAATGAACACTATCCTGGTGTTGGGTACACTAAAAGAGCTGATTTCAGCACTATTCAATGAATCCATGTTACAAAAACATTTTTACCCTCTTAATATTTTGAAATTAAAAAAAGGAAAGCTTCCTATTAAAGTTCTAGCTTCAAAAGACCAATTTATTTCCTTGACCTTATTTTTGTAAGATCCTATTGATGAAAAAAAAAAAAGCAAGATACTCTTGATGAATCTTACCCTAATCAATACTGCCTAGGAGGAATTAACAAAATGTAACGAGCTTTTGGCCTCATTTTTCCCATCCTTTTTCAATATAGTATACCAACAGGTTTTGGTTAATGTAAAGAATAAAATAGATTAAAACAGGCAAAGACCAAAGGCTAGAAAAACTGGAAAACTCTAACAAGCACTGTGAGTTTAAATAACAACAACAACTAAAATGGAATTCTTACACATAGTAGTAAGATATACTAATGTGGCTCAGCGCCTGTGGCTCAATCGGCTAAGGCGCCAGCCACATACACCTAAGGTGGTGGGTTCGAAACCCCAGCCTGGGCCTGCCAAACAACAATGATGGCTGCAACCAAAAAAAAAAAAAATGGCCTGGCATTGTGGTGGGCGCCTGTAGTCCCAGCTACTTGGGAGGCTGAGGCAGGAGACTAGCTTAAGCCCAGGAGTTGGAGGTTGCTGTGAGCTGTGATGCCATGGCACTCTGCCCAGGGGGATAGCTTGAGGATCTGTCTCAAAAAAAAAAAAAAAAAAAGATATACTAATGTGTTCATCAATAGTGAGGAGCCGAAAGTAACTGGATCCCAATAATAGCAAACTACTAAAGTGCTGAAGTTAGTGGATGATTGATCTCTTTATGGATATCCATATAATTACTTCACTCTCACTCATATTCATTCCGGAATGGTTTTTGAATGAAAGAGAAAGGAGCATTTACAACACTGGAACATTAAGTGTGCACAATTCACAGTATATCTCATTTGTGCTAAAGACTCCACTGACTTCTCATCATTAATATACTATTTGTAGTTGAAACTATTTTAAAATTTTTGTGCCATCTGCAACCTATAATTTTATTTTCCTTTTCGTTCTTCTTATATACCCTACATATTTAATAATTTTTATAGGAATATTATTAGTTTTATTGTTATTGATTGTACAAGAAGAATTAGTTCTGTAATATATATACCTTGTACATTTTTTTCAGTTTTCCCTTTTCTTTAAATTATCCCAGAGCTCTCTGAGAGAATGATTCATTTTCCTCTCCATTTCTCTTTATTTTTGAGCACTTGGACATGTTAAAATGCTTTACCTTCATTGTCAGAGATCCTTTCTTCTGCCTGCCCCCTTCTGTTATCAAGGGATTCTACCGATTTTTTCAGGTCTCTAGGGCTTTAAATTCTTACCTCAAAGTGTCAAAATCTTTGGTCATTTTATGTTTGAAGTTGTTGAATTCTTGAGACATCTTTTGAATCTGTTTTATGGTGGGAGTGGGCCTGAACAACCTCAACTGAGTCCTGCATTAAGGGATGGGGCAGTGATGGTGGTGATACTGGTGAAGCAGGTGGTAAAGAAGAGACTGGGAACATTGTACAGGCCCCAGGAGTCTGCCTGGCTGCCCACTGGCTGAGCAGCATCAGAAGATCATGCCCTGCCTGCCACACACTCGGCCCTGGCCTGTGATGTGGTGCTGGAGACAAAGGGCTCCAGGGAAAGAGGGAAGGGGTAATCTTCCCTGAGTGGAGTGGACAGCTTTGGGAGGGCAGTACAATTTACACATTTACCAAGGGAGTGTTAGCTTTCCGCAGATGTGTCTCTCCTGGCCAAGAGCTGGCCACTTTCTCAAGGGATGTTTTCCTGAGTGTTTGGGTCAGAAATGTGGGTGCACATTATACATAGGAGCACATTTTACACAGCAAAATATTTTAGCAAGGAATCAGGTATTGTGAGAGCCCTGGACTAACATTCTCAAATATTCTGGAAGTTGTCACGTTTATTCCTAGAGTATACTGAGATGTGTGTACTGAAAGAATTTGGTTAACCAATTACTTCTTCTATAGAGCATTTTCATGTATTGAAAATTATGTCATGTTCCGTTGTTTTAAATTTTACTTTTCTTTGGGATAATTAATGTCCATGGCAAGCACTCTGATACCCCAGTCTTATAACAGTGCAAAATGAGTCTCCCAACCCTAGCCTCCATGCTTTCCATCCCCTACTTCACAGAGAAACAACCTATATTAGCAGTTTCTTGGGTATTTTCCCAGAGTTAATCTGTGCATGTGCAATCATATCTATGTGTGTGTGTTTCCATTTGTTTGAACAATAATGGTAGCACACGCTATACTATGTTCTGTTTTTTCTTTTTATTTGAAAATATCTTGAATATCTTTCCATTTGAATATAAATAGTGTTTGCTAGTTTTATTAGTAGCTGTATGTTATTCTATTTTATGGATTTATCATAAATTTATGTAACCCATCACCAGTTTAAGGGCATTTGGGTTGTTCCCAGTTTTTCTTTATTATTAACAAATTTTCAAGGGATATTCTTGCATCATGAAATTTGCACATATGTGCAAGTACAGTTTTGGATAAATTCCTACACATAGAATTGCTGGTTAAAAGTGTATGTATGTACATTCTAAGTGTCAATAAATATAAGTCATCATTAGGTTTTGATGTTACATTAGATATTATGGTTGACATCCAGCACTAATGACTGTAAAAATCTATTCATTTAAGATCAATGTTGTTCCACATTTATTATGAAAATATTTACTGAGCATCTATTATATACCAAACATTCATATAGGTACTGGAGAGACACCAAATTTCCTTCTTTCTGTTAGATTCTACTAGCAGCTTTGGTGGATGATATGTAGGGCAGTTTGCACAGTTTCCTCTTTTTCCCAGTGATCCCAGTGCTACTTTTGTTGCAGGAATTAGTCTTGGGCTCAGAGAAGAATATCCAGAAAATTTCTAGGGATGTCATCAGAAATGTCCCACTTCTGGTAAGCTGGATGACCAGAGCATTAACAATGAAAGACAACTGTAAATTATACCTTCCTGATGTGAGTCATCATCCTTAATCTGAGCATTTTGTTCTAGTAGTTGAATTCCTTGGGCATTTAACACCTTCCAAATTGCTCAGCTCTTGATAGTTATCTCAGTTGTCATAGACTCATGTTCCACATATAAGCTAATACATAGTCCACATTGGGTTTTCAGGGAGCACAGCTGCTTTCAGTCAGCAGTGATAAAGTAATTCCTACACTCAATTGTATTATGGAAGAATTAGCACCAGCCCATTTAGTCAACAAATTGCTGGTTGGTTGCTGGTTGTATTCAGAAGTTGAGAATAGTAATTATGGGAGTAGCATATTTTAGCTTGTGACACAATAGTCAAGATGAGTAAGGCATTTGTTTATAGAAGCTGGTTGTTTGGATGGGCAGAAACCCAGATGGAGTAGTTCTGAGTGACTGAGAATTAGTAATATTATGTAGTACTCTGGCAGTAGTCATCTCTGCTTTAGAAATATTTTCAGTTGGTCATTACCAGTTAAGAACTTGGAATGGGCAACTGGAGCATAAAGAAGAGATTTTGAGTGAAGAAAGCAATTTATAAGAAGATGAATGGTCCATTGATACCAATCATATCTTAAAGTTATTTTGGCCCACTCTAGGTTTTAGACAGTATAAGCAAAATAAATTATAAATTAGGTTTAAAATAAAATGTGTAGAATAAATATATGTTTCCTTTCACTTTGCCTATGAATAATGGACTATACTGACTTTTATTTTGAATGATATAAAGTGAAAACAAAATTGAAATTTATATATGTTCTTAAATATGAAGAGGGTTGGAATACAGACAGTTGACATAGCTGGGTCATCCCTCTAATCATAATTTCTATATATTATTTTGGGATAGCTTCTTTGGAACATGATATCCTGCCCAGAGAACTGAGTAAACTACTTTCATGTCCAAACTAGATGTCTACTAACCACCAAAGATTTCATATAAAATTCTTTTGGAAAGAATTTAAAATTTTTGCAGAAGGGAGGCAGAAGATGGCAGACTAGAGACCTCTTACCAGCCACTCACAGTGAGATGAGAAGAAAGGACTTCAGCCACTCTGACTAGGAGATCTTGCCCATAAACATCACTTTGGAGGCACAGTGAAGCAGTAGGGGACTCCAGTAGCCAAGGAAATCAGAAGGTGAGGAAAACCAGCACAAAAGACAAGTGCCTGGGTATGAGCAATGGTTGACTGGCACTCTAGCAGGGGACCAGAGACAGGAAAGGGATGTCCTCCAGTTTTTTGTTCTGGGACTGGGTTGCTTGATGAAGCTGCCTTGGAAGGGCTTTAATGACCAATAAACTCAAACAGCATCCAGCAGCCAGGATTGAATCACCCGGTGGCTTGGCTATTAGCACAGTGCTGAAATTGTGGGTGGAACACCCAAGGTGGAAGAGTCCACAGAGTCCTAGTGCATAGCCAGCTCTGGCATGTGTACTGAGCTCAGGTTGCCATCATGGGGGTGAGCTGAATGGCTTCTGCACCCCCAGGAAAGCCATATTGTGATCAAGGGGAATAATTTGGAAGGTCAAGGCATGCTTCCTAAGAAATATCATGACAACTTCAGAATCTCAATTCCATAGAGACTGGATGATAGTAAAATGGTAGCAAAATGACTAACACCTGAGTGAGGGCAAATAAATCAGGAAGACAGGTCTCTTTGGCCACTAGATAGTGGCTTCTAGCCCCCATGTTATATAGAAAAACTAGTCTGTGTGTGTTCTCTATCATCTAATGCCACAGTGACATCTGATAAAATTTTATTATATTCTTTTCCCAAATTTTCCTTAGTTTGCTGTTGTTTGTTGCTATTATTATGTTTGTTTGTTTGTTTGTTTTTTGTTTAGTTTGGTTTTGCTTTTATATTTTTCTTTTTACATTCTTTAATAGCAAAGGCTCCTCCATTTCTGTCACAGTTTTTCAGCCCCTTTTATTTGTTCTTTCTTTTTTCTATCTTTTGGTAGTTTTTTTCTACTTTTCTCATCTTTCCCCTATAAAACAAGAACCGCCTTTTTTCTTCATAGTTTTTATTTTTAATTTTATTTTTAATTTTCCTTATCTATTTTTATTTTTTTCCTTTTCTCTGATCTGCTGTATTTTACTTCACTTTGTATTCTATTTAAGGGACAGAGCCTCAAACTGAGGACTGTGTTTGGTGGAACATAGAATTGCTCTGGTGCAAGGAGACCTTGAGATCATGTCCTTCTAGATTTGGCCTTTGGAAAGGCAGTATTGTACATTTCTACTGAGACCCACTTATGATGATTTTTTTCCTTATATTTGGTGGAGATATGGTCTTGCTTTTGCCCAGAATGGTAAAGAGCTTCTGATCCACCCTTTTGGGGCCCCACCAGAGTCATGGAATTGTACGTGAGTCAAAACACCCTGCTGAACACCACCATTTCTCCTCTCTCTCTCTCTCTTTTTATCTTTCTGTTCATCTTTTCTCATTTTTTCATATTTTTTACTTTTACCACTCCTTTTCTCATTCATCTCTTTTCTTCCTTTCTCCCTTCTTGCACTTTTCCCTTCTCTTCCTTTTTGCCTTATACCCAAATGCCACTATATCACATAAGCAGAGAGACAAGGTACTTTAAAATGAAGGAGGGAGTTATATGAAAAAGTAGGGGAAGGAAATGAATAACAAGAAAACATACCTGTGGAGGAAGCAACATAAAAACCTTGGAAACACTAAAAACCAGACCACAGGACACCTCCCCCCTCCAAGGGATCATGAGGTAGCTACTATAGAAGATTCAACCTATAAAGAAATAATGGAAATTACAGACAGGGAATTTAAAAAATGGATGGCAAAAACAATAAAGGGAATTGACAAGAAAGTGGAAAATAAAGGAAATAGAACCAAATAATGGATGAAAAATATGAAGAATATAGAAAGGATATAGTGGAGCTTAAGGAATTTAAAGAATCAGTAGAAAGTATCAATAACAGATTATACCATGGAGAATAAATAATCTCAAAGCTAGAGGATAAATCTCTTGAGTTAATCCAAGCAGTTAAAAAAGCAGAAAAGAAGAGAGAGTAACAGAGCATTCTCTTAGAGAATTATGGGCTTTCACAAAGCATTCAAATATACAAATTATAGGTTATCACTGAAGGGAAAGAAGAATTCGCCAAAAAAATGGAAACCCAAATGGAGGGTATCATAAATGAAAATTTCCCAAGTTTCACCAAAGATTCTGAAACATTCTTTTTAGACAGATATTAAACTCTGGGTTGTCTCAACACAAACTGAGCATTGCTAGGAAACATTGTAATGAACAAATCAAAGGTCAAGATGAAAGGGAAAATTCTGCAAACAGCCAGGAAAAGCACCAATTGACCTATAGGGGAGGATCCATCAGGATGACTTTTCAGTTGAATCTTCCCAAACAAGAAGAAAATGGCCATCTACCTTTAACCTCCTTAAACAAAAATATTTTCAACCCAGATTACTGTACTCTGGTAAACTAAGCTTCAAAATCAGTGGAAAAATCAAATCTTTTACAGATATGCAAATATTGAAGAAATTTGCCACAATAAGGCCAGCTCTACAGGAAATATTTAGACCTATTTTCTGCACTGACCATCTCAAATGACCACCAGGGAAGTAAATACCCAGAAACTAAAGAAAAAAACCTAGCTTCTATAATGACACATAAGATAAAACTAAGCAATGAGATTTCACAAAGTAAGAAGAATAGAACTCCACTACACTTATCAATTCTCTCAATAAATGTAAATTCCTTGAATTCCACACTGAAGAGGGACAGGCTGGCCAACTGGATAATAAAGCACAAGCCATCTATATATTATCTTCCAGAAACACACTAAAATTTGAAGGACAGAAAGACACTTAGGTTGAAGGATTGAAAAACAATATTTAGGGCAAGTGGAAATCAGAAAAAAGGAAGGGCCACAATTTCATTTTCAGATACAAGTGGATTTAAAGCAACTAAAGTTAAGAAAGACAAGAATGATCACTTCATACTGGGAAAGGGAACAATACAACAAGATGACATTTCTATTCTAAATATATGTGCACCCAACTGAAATATTTCCAGATTTATGAAACAGATCTTAATCTGTCTAAGCAATATGATATCCTATAACACTATAATAGCTAGAGATTTTTAACAACCTTCTGACAAAAGTGCACAGATCCTCTAAACGGAAACTAAACAAAGATGCAAGGGACTTAAACAAGGCCAAGAACAATTGGGCATAACAGACATATACCTAACACACCATCCAGAAGCAAAAGAATGTATGTTCTCATCAGCATAGGGATCATATTCCAAATATATCATATCCTAGGATACAAATCAAACCTCAGTAAAATTGAAAGAATTAAAATGGCACCTTGTATCTATCTTTTCGGATCACAAAGTAATGCAGATAGAACTCAGCTGCAACTAAAATTTTTATTCCCACACAAAGACATGGAAACTAAACAACATTATACTCAATGATATTTGGATCAGGAATAGATAAAGGGATAAATTATTAAATTCCTTAAGCATAGCAACAATGAACCTACAAGCTACCAAAAGTTGTGGTATACTTCAAAGATAGTCCTAAAAGGGAAATTTATCACATTAGATGCCTAAATCCCCGAAACAGACAGAAAGAACATCAACAACCCAATGAATTATTCTACAGAAATGGAAAGGGAAGAGCAATCCCATCCCAAACCTAGTAGAAGAAAAGAAATAACAAAAATTAAACTGGAAATAAATGAAATTAAAAATAAAGGAATAATTCAAGAAATTAATGAAGCAAAAAGTTTGTTCTTTAAAAAGATAAACAAAATTAATAAGCCTATGGCCAGATTAATCAGAAACAGAAAAGTAAAATCTCTAATAACTTTAATCAGAAATGAAAAATGGGAAATAACAACAGATACCACAGAGATACAAGAGATTATCTTTGACTACTATAAAAACTATGCTGAAAACTGTGCAGCACCTGTGGCTCAGTGAGTAGGGTGTCAGCCCCATATACTGAGGGTGGCAGGTTCAAACGCAGCCCCAGCCAAATAGCAACAAAAAAATAGCCAGGAGTTGTGATGAGTGCCTGTACTCCCAGCTACTCAAGAGGCTTAGGCAAGAGAATTACCTAAACACAGGAGCTGGAGGTTGCTATGAGCTGTGTGATGCCATGGCACTCTACAAAGGGTGATAAAGTGAGACTCTGTCTCTACAAAAAAAAAAAAAAAAAAACACAACAACCTATGCCGAGAAGTATGACAATTGTGGAAAAAATGGACCATTACCTGGAATTACACTGTCACCCTAGACTTAACCAGGAAGAAATAGATTTTATGAACAGACCAACATCAAACACTGAAATTGAATAAACAATAAAAAAGTCCAGAAAAAAAAAATTCTGCACCAGACAACTTCATGCCAGAATTCTGTAAAACTTTAACAGAAGAGCTTGTGCCTAAACTGCAGAAATTACTCCAAAATACTGAAATGGAAGGAACCTTTCCCAACACATTCTATGAAGCAGTCGACACCCTGATACCAATACCTGCAAAGGACCCAACCAAAAGGGTAAACTACAGACCAATTTCACTAATGAATATCAATGGAAAAATACTCAATGAAATCTTAGCTAATCCACTGCAGTTACTTGTTAAAAAAAATTATATATCACAATCAATTAGGTTGCATCCCAGGAATGCAAGTCTGGTTTAATATATGCAAATCCATAAATGTAATTTATCATACATACCAATAGAAGCAAAAACAAAGACCATATGATCCAAAAAAACATTTGGTAGAATTCATTATACTTTCCTTTTCTAATAAAAACACTTAAGAAAATCAGCATAGGGTGACACCTGTGGCTCAGTGACTGGGGCGCCAGCCTCATACACCGAGGGTGGCAGGTTCAAACCTAGCCCTGACCTAACTGCAACCAAAAATAGTTAGGCATTGTGGTGGGTACCTGTAGTCCCAGCTACTCAAGAGGCTTAGGCAAGAGAATCACCTAAACCCAGGAGCTGGAGATTGCTGTGAGCTGTGTGATGTCATGGCACTCTACAAAGGGTGATAAAGTGAGACTCTGTCTCTACAAAAAAAAAAAGAAGAAGAAAGAAAAGAAAATCAGCATAGGTAGCACATTCTTTAAACTGATTACACCCATCTAAAACAAACCCATAGCTAATATAGGGCATCAGAGTGTAAAACTGAAAACTTTTCTACTTAGAACAGGAATCAGAAAAGGATATGCTCTATTACCACTACTATTCTACATAGTGCTGGAAGTTCTAGCCAATGTAATCAACCAAGAGAAGGATATCAAGGGCATCCAAATGGGGTCAAAGGTGGTTGATGATATGATCTTATACTTAGAGAACCCCAGAGACTCAATGTTTCAGGATATAAAATCAATGTCTACAAATCAGTAGCCTTTGTATATGCCAATAACAGCCAAGTTGAGAAAGAGATCAAAGACATAGTTCCCTTCACATAGCTTTAAAGAAAATGAAATATCTAAGAATATACCTAACAAAAGAGGTGAAGTATCTTAACAAAGAGAATTATGAAGTCATAAGAATAGAAATAATAGGGGAATTTAATAAATGGAAGAACTTACTATTTTCCTGGCTGGGAAGAATCAATATTGTTAAAATGTCCACACTCCCCAAAGCAATCTACAGATTCAGTGCAACCACCACTAAAATATCAACATTGTACTTTGAAGAACTGGGAAAAATTGTTCTTTGTTTTGTATGGAGCCAGAAAAAAATCTGTCTAGCCAAGGCAATTCTTAGTAATAAAAACAAAGCTGGAGGCATCACTCTACCAGCTATATTACAAGGCAACAGTGATGAAAACAGCATGGTATTGGCACAAAAATAGAGACATAGATATGTGGAACTGAATTAGAAAACAAGAGATGAGAAAAGACTGTTACAGCCATCTGATCTTTGATAAACCAAACAAGAGCATACACTGGAGAAAAGAATCCCTATTCAATAAACAGTGTTGGGAGAACTGATTAACTACATATAAAAGACTGAAATTGGACTACACCTTGCACCACTAACAAAAATTGACTCAAGATAGATAAAAAATTTATATCTAAGTCATGAAATTATAAAAATCTTAGAAGAGAGTGTGGGAAAAACTCTTGATGTTGTTCAGCCTGGAAAAAGGTTTTATGAAGAAGACTTCAGCGGAAATCACAGCAACAACAAAAATAAACAAATTGGGCTTAATTAACCTGAAAAGCTTTTGCACAGCTAAGGACACAACAATTAAAGCAAATAAACAAACTTCACAATGGGAGAAGATATTTGCATGTTATAGATCTGACAAAGGTTTGAATCTAGAATCAACAGAGGACTCAAATTTGTCAATAACAACAAAAAAGAGGAAAACAGTCCTATCTAACTAGGCAAAAGACATGAACAGAACCTTCTTTGAGGAAGACAGATGAATGGCTAAATAACATATGATAAAATGCTCATCATTTCTAATCATAAAAGAAATTCAAAGTAAAACCAGCTTGAGATATCACCTAACCCCAGTAAGAACAGCCCCCTTCACGAAGTCCTAAAGTTGCAGATGCAGGTGTGGATGTGGCAAGAAGGAACACTTTTACACTGTTGGTGGAACTGCAAACTCATATAGCCTCTTTGGAAAGAAGCATGGAGAATCATCTAAGAACTCAACTGAAACTTCCCATTTGATCCCACAGTTCCACTATTAGGCATCTGCCCAGAAGAAAAAGAAATTGTTTTATCATAAGGGAATTTTCAATAGAATGTTTATCACAACTCAGTTCACAATCACAAGGATGTAAAAACAACCCAAGTGCCCATCAACCCAACAATTAATTAACAAACTCTGGTATATGTATACTACAGAATACGACTCACCCATAAAAAAGATGAAGACTTTACATCTTTGTATTAACCTGGCTGAAGCTGAAGCACATTCTTATTAATAAAGTATCACAGGAATCGACAAGGCAGTATCCAATGTACTCAATTCTAATATGAAGCCATTAGTGGTCTATACATGCCCACATAAGGGAAAAATTCAATTTATTTTAAGTGGGACAGAGGGGAGAGGAGGGAAAAGAGAGAGAATGATGGAGGGGATTGATGTGCTCCCATTTAATGGGAACAATGTAACAGTATATGGCACACCTCCTGGGTGCAGTACACAACTACAAGATGGACACTATCTAACAAATGCAAAATATTGTAACCAAGTTGTTTGTACCCTCACATTAACCTGAAATTAATAAGAAGTGAAAAAAAAACAAAATTTTTCCAGAATGTGTTGTCGTTAGGGTCTCATGGAGACGCGGTGTCACGGAGCATGAACCCACAAATTGAAATTGTATATTTAAAAAAAAGGGTCCACAACTCTCTCAGGCATGTGGCAAGTTTATTTCTTTTCTCCTGGTTTAAATAGTCAGTGGTGCACATGCCAACTGTACCTCATTAATATTCATTACAATCCCTCTGACATGTGCACTGTACATCAATGACTTCATTAATATTCATTACAATCCATAATCCATCTCATGAATAAACATCTTGTGACTATCTCATAAGCAGATCCTCCCTAGTAATCTATGTATTAATTGATACCACTTTATCTAACATAATCCTTTTAACATAACTTAATGGAGAACATGTTGTTAGCCATTACTTCTTTTGTTCTTAGCTGATGAAATCTGAGGCTGTGGGAGAGGAAGGTAGATTGAATACCTGTCCTTACTGGCCTCACTGTCTGGAGGCAGTTACTTCAATTTTAAGCAAGGCATAATTGAGAAATTTCTAAGACATACAGAAAACTTGTTTACAAGCCTCCACTCCCATGTGGGCCTTAAGTCAGGGGATTTTTACACCCACAACTTCCCAGGCCGAATTTAGGTCAGGGGGCTTTTAAGCCTGCAACCAACCTGGCCATATGGGATTCTGCCTCAGTTTCTCACAAGTATGCCTGCACAAAGTCTTTTCAATGCTCTCTCTCAAACAGCTTTTTTAGCCAGAGGCATATAGCCTTTCTCCTCTAAGAACGCATATGTGGGGACTGGGGAGCAAGATGGCGGAGGAGATGCACCCCTGAGTCTACTCTCCTGGCGGTTTCAGGTGAGACTGGGCTATTGGATCCTCTCCGCGTGGTGTCCTTGCACAGATAAGCAGTGCAGGGCATGCAGTAAAGAGGTGTATTGCTGGATTGGAAGAGTAGTCCAGACTACGGTGTCAACCAGAAAAAAACCTGGGCAGCAGCTGAACC
>CAUYQV010104602.1:0-23684 GCA_963574575.1 Galagoides demidoff | reverse complement strand
GGTGAGGGTGTATAACATGCCCCCTGGGTGAGAGGATCCTTTACAAATGGAACTTTACTCTGGAAGTGAGAACAATGTAGCCTAAAAATTTGTATCCTCATATTAATTTGAGATAAAGAATTAATTATAAAAAAAATAAGGACAGTAAAAAGCCTGGAGCTCAGCTGCTAGGGTGCCAGCCATATCGTCCGGGGCTGGCGGGTTGGAACCCGGCACGGGCCTGCCACAGAACAGTGACAACTACAACAACCACAAAAAAATAGCCGGGTATTGTGGCAGGTGCCTGTAGTCCTAGCTACTTGGGAGATTGAGGCAAGAGAATCACTTAAACCCAAGAGTTGGAGGTTGCTGTGAGCTGTGATGCAACCGCACACTACCGAGGGCAACATAGTGAAACTCTGTCTCAAAAAAAAAACAAAGAAAGAAACAAAAAGCCAAGGGGACAGGTGTTGTGGGAAGAATGACAGAGATAAGGTTGTAGAGGACGGGAAGCTGAGGCAGCCCAGAAAGCTAAGGGCATCCACTTCCTCTGGGTTGTCAGAGTCAGACCGGACGAGGCTGAAGCAGCGTGGTGAAAGTTCAGAACAGCCTGGGTGGGAGCGGGCGAGGGAGCTGACCAGATACAGGCGCAGCACTGACTGAGGGGCCTCCGTCTTCAGTGCACTGCTTACGCAGTTGTGTAGCGCTCAGCAGTCTGAGTGTAGGAAATAGAAATGTGGAGACTCGCTCAATCTATGGATTTTCTGAACATTTCATTCCCTGCAACATAAGTTCCTCTTTTTTTTTTTTTTTTGAGACAGAGCCTCAGGCTGTCACCCTGGGTAGAGAGCTGTGGCATCACAGCTCACAGCAGCCTCCAACTCCTGGGCTCAAGCAAGTCTCCTGCCTTCACTTCCCAAGTAGCTGGGACTACAGGCACCCACCAGAACGCCTGGCTATTTTTTGGTTGCAGCTGTCATTGTCGTTTGGCGGCCTGGGCTGGATTCGAACCCGCCAGCTCAGGTGTATGTGGCTGGCGCCTTAGCCGCTTGAGTCACAGGTGCCGAGCCAAGTTCCTCTTTTTAAATTCATCTTATTATAGGGTAGGGCAGTGACTATTTCTTGAACTAGTCCTTCTAACTTTTAGCTGAGAATATGGCTTCCTGGGAGTAAAGATTACATTTCCAGGCTGGGTTCAGTGGCTCACGCCTGTAACCTCAGAACTCTTGGAGGCCAAGGCAGGTAGACTGCTTGAACTCAGGAGTTTAAGACCATCCTGAGCAAGAGCTGGTCTCTATTAAAAATAGGCAAACTAATCAGGCATAGAGGTGGGCACTTATACTCACAGCTACTTGGGAGGCTGAGGTGAGAGGATTGCTCAAGCCCAAGAGTTTGAGCCTGCTGTGAACTACGACATCATGGTACTCTACCCTGGGCCATGGCACTCTACCCAGTGTGACAGAGTAAGACTGTCTCAAAAAAAAATTACATTTCCAAGCCTATCTTCCAGCTAGATGTGGTCAGGCGACTAAGTTCTGACTAGTTGGAGATAGGTGGAAGTATTATACCTGACTGCTAGTAAGTGACCTTAGTCCTTAAAGGGGCAGGCATGGCCAGGCGCAGTGGCTCATGTCTATAATCCTAACACTCTGGAGGCCAAGGCAGGAGGATCACTTGAGCTCAGGAGTTGGAGGCCAGACTGAGCAGGAGCAATATCCTGTCTCCATTACAAATAGAAAAAAAATTAACTGGGTGTTGTAGCAGGTACCTGTATTCCTAGTTATTCGGGAGGCTAAGACAGGAGGATTGTTTTGAGCCCAGGAGTTTGAGGTTGCTCTGAGTTAGGCTGACAGCGTGGCACTTCAGCTTGGAACAACAGAGTGAGACTTTGTCTCAAAATAAATAAATGACTAAAATAAATTGTCCAGCCTCACTGTCCTCTTGGAGAAACTCACACTGACATTCTGTCAGTTCCAGATGCCTATGTCTCCCTCACCTCCGTGTTTCAGCTTCCCCTAGATCTCTGTGAGCACCTGCCTCATGGCTTGACCTGGCATAGCTCTGCTTGTTCAAAAATCTCTGATCAAGGCTTATTATATTCGCCTTTGAGGCACATCTACTTATATTTTCCTTCTGATTAAATTTTTGTGGAGCTGGATACAGATACCTGTGATCCTAGCACTTTGGGAGGCTGAGGTAGGAGGATTGTTTGAGGCCAGGAGTTTGAAACTCATCTGAGGAAGAATGAGACCCTGTTTCTACAAAAAATAGGGAAAAAAATTAGCTAGGCCTGTAGTCCCAGATTCCTGGGAAGCTGAGGTGGGACAATCACTTGAGTCCAGGGATTTGAAGTTGTAATGAGCTATGATGAGCCCACTGCATTCTAGCCTGGGTAACAGAGTGAAACCTTATCTCTCTCTCACACACTCAGACATACACAAGAAATTAAATAAGTAAACAAATTGCAGTGGAAATTCACGAATTATTTTCTAATTGTTTTTAATATTGCATCACTGTCATAGTGCTGTTAATAACCACGCTATCATATGTTATGCATTTACTAATTCATTTATAAAACATTGATAGAATATCTTCTATGTGCTTTGAAATAATGGGAACCATAGAGACACAAAAATTAATAAGACATAGGGTTTCCCATCAATAATTTGACAGTCCAATAGACAAGAGAAATAAGCAAGCAACAAAAATGATGAAAACAGAAGAGAGGCAAAAAATAAATAAATAAATACAAAGGAAAATAGAAGAGAGGAATCCATATTATGGATACTTTAGGAAAGTGTATAATATTCAAAAAATTTTTTAATTCACCACTGCAATTTATAAGAATAGGTAGAGTGGTAAGGCCAGGTAGAGTGGCTCATGATTATAATCCTAGCACTCTGGGAGCCCCAGGCAGGAGGATCCCATGAACTCAGGAGTTTCAGACCAGCCTGAGCAAGATCGAGACCTTAGTCTCTACTAAAAATTGAAAAAACTAGCCGAGTATAGTAGTGGACAACTATAGTCCCAGCTACTTGGGAGGTTGAGGCAGGATGATGTTTTGAGTCCAGGAGTTTGAGGTTGCTGTGAACTGTGATGACAGTACTCTACCCAGGATGAAGAGCGAGACTCTGTCTCAAAATTAAAAAAAGAAGAAGAAGAAGACGAAACTGGAGAGGTAGGTAGGGGCCAAACTGCAAAGGCTCCTATAGACTCCATTATGATTTTGGTTTATCTTAAGAGCGATAGGAAGCAAACGAGGTAGTTTAATTTACAATGGATCCTTCTGGATGCTGGGTGAAGACTGGACGCCTAACCTTAGCCCAAAGGCTGAGAAGTGGTTGAGTGAAGACGAGAATATAGGAATGCAGCCACTGTGAGAGGCAGGGGACTGGTAGGCGGCTGTATCAAGAATCCAGCTATGAGGTGGAGGTAGGAGACTGATGGGAGAGGTCTTTAGAGGATTAGGACATGGTTAGACCTGTGTGTAAAGAAGGAGCAGGTGTGAAGGTGGCACTGGGGATTCTGTGTTCCCAGTGGATGGTGATATTATTTGGGAGAGAGGAAGAAAATGGGTCAGATTTAGAGATGAGGGTAAGAGAAAATGAATCTTTATTGAGTCCAGTTTGGGATATGTTGACTTTGAGATGCCTTTGAAATGTCCAAGTGGCAATGCCATAAAAGGAGTTGGATGCACAGGTCTAGATTTGCTTAGAAGTGAGAACCAGGTGGAAGATAATTGTTTTTGAGTCATCTGTGGGTTGGTTAGAACAGAAGCAATAGGTAGGGATGAGATTGGCCTGTGGGCCGTATGCTGATTTTGTGAAGACTTATTTTGTTTATCAGTGGTGTCAGATTTCATAAAAAGTATGCTTGGACTTTTTTTGGTAATCAGTTTTCATTAGTGTTTGTGTATTTAACGTGTGGCCCAAGGCAACAATTCTTCCAACCTGCAGGGGAGAAAAAAAACGGTTAGGCGCCTCTGAGAGTGTGGAGAAGTGAAGCTTAGGCCCTGCCCAGTGGCTCACACCTGTAATCCCACCCCTGTGGGAGGCCGAGCAGGGTGGATTGCGTCAGCTCACAAGTTTGAGAGTTTGAGACCAGCATTAACAAAAGCGAGACTGTTTCTAAAAAACAACTGGGCATTGTGGCAGGTGCCACAGTCCCAGCTACTTGGGAGGCTGAGGCAAGAGGATAGCTTGAGCCCAAGAGTTTGAGGTTGCTATGAGCTATAACGTCAGAGCTCACTACTGGGGGCAAAAATGTGAGACTTTATCTCAAAAAAAAAGAAAGAAAGAAAGAAATGGGCACTCAGGATGACCAGTGCTTCGTGGCCAGGGGGGTAGTGTGAGCCTGCAGAGGAAAGGGAGCCAGATTGGCAGAGAAAGAAGGAAGAAAACCAGGAAACAGCAGAGATCCGAAAGCCGAACAGGAGAGCATTTCAAAGAGTGCTCGGCAATGTCAGATGCTGCGGAGAGATCAAAAGAGACCAGGCCTGAAACTGCCCATACAATTTAGCACGGCTGTGACTGAAGCCCAATGTGCTTGGACAGAATGATGAGGGGGGTAGCCAGACTAGAGGGAACTGAAGGAGAGGTAAGACGCAGAAGGAGAGCACAGACAACTGTTTAGAAAAGTTTGTGTAGGAGGAGAGAGCTCGGGCACAAGCTAGAGATGGGTCCAGGACTGAGGGAAGTTTTTCTTTTCTTCTTCTTTTTTTTTTTAATGGCAGATACATGAATAGATAGAGCAAATAGGAAATCCACAAATAGCCTCAAATATATATGAATAGAGAAATACAGAACATGAGAATGGGGGCATCTCAAATCTCTAAGACGAAGATTTTTTCAATTAAACAGTATTAGGGGGCTTAAATAGCCATTCAGAGGCCACAAAATTGGACCCCATCCCTCACATCTTTTCTAAGAATAAATTACAAATGGACTAGATATCTAAATATAAAAATAAAAATGGTACGAGTTCTAGATAAAATTATGTGTGAATTTCTTTCTATCTTGCATACAGGAAAAGGTCATTCTGGCTCAAAATCTAGAAGCAGTGAAAGAAAACACTGATAAACCAGATTATTTAAAAAAGAAGAATTTTTTGCAAGACAAGAAACAGGACAGGCGGGCAAACAAAAAAGCAGCATAAAAAGGCAAAGGACAACTGATTTGAAGGAGATATTTGCAGCACTATGGTTCGGTTGATAAAGGGATCTATCTATCTGACTGTCTGTCTATTGAGCAAATTGAGGGGGGAAGCTGGCTGGGGAAAGAATGGAAGGGAAGAAGATAAAATAGTGAGTGTCCTGTGAACGTGCTAGGACAGGGGCTGGGCATAGACGGACAGAAAGGGACTGTCATCAGCCTCTGTGCTAAACGGACGGAAGGAGGAGCAGGTGGCCCGGATCTGGGCCCGGCTGACTGTTTAGTACTCTCAGGAAGCAAGTGGGCAGCTGAGAAGGAGAGGAGGGACATTTGAAATCATCCTGGTGGCAGGAGGAGCTGCCTAGGGTCCTGCAGCCAAAGACAGATCCTGGCCAGTGAGCGGTTTTGGGGAGGGTGGTTTACAAAGGAGTCATTGTGCCCTGTGAGTGACTTTTCCCTGGCAGTTGTTGAGAACTGAGTTACTTGGCTTTCTATTGTCTTCTCAGGGAAAGGAGTTCCTTCTAATTTGACTCTGTCATCATGGGAATGTTTCCCCTACATATCCAGGGGAAGGGACGAGATAAAGAGACAGGCAGCAAGAAGCTACAAGAGGCAGTTTAATTTATATTAAAAATAGCACTTTTGGCTCAGCACCCATAGCACAGTGGTTACGGCACCAGCCACATGCACAGAGAGTGGAGGGTTCGAACCCATCCCAGGCCAGCTAAACAACAATAACAACTGCAACAAAAAATAGCTGGGCGTTGAGGTGGGCAGCTGTAGTCCCAGCTACTTGAGAGGTTCAGGCAAGAGAATTGCTTGAGCCCAAGACTTTGAGGTTGCTGTGAGCTGTGATGGCACAGCCCTCTACCCAGGGCAACATAGTGAGACTCTGTCTAAAAAAAAAAAAATGGCACATTCAACTCATCAAATTTGTCAGGTAAAATAGGGGAGCAATCCAGACACAGGGACATTTATCTTTTCACCTGAATTCAAAGGATGCTCTTACACTGGCATTTGTAAGGTGGTTGGATGTTGAAACTCTTGCTCAGAGTTCAAAGTCCTAAGACTGTTAATCTCTGAGGTGGTGCCCACCACTCAACTGACTGGGCACAGTAGACATCTAAGCCCTTGTAGCCTGCAGATTAAATAAATGTGCATTAATCGTTTTCAGTAATGAAAATCTCTTTTTGCCCAGGGCTTGTGGGAAAGGCTCTTAGTTTAGTGTTGCTGGAGTTTAGGGGATGGTAGATTGCGTGCTAAGAGAAGAATGTGAACATGGTTTAAGTTCTCTCGGAAAGGGTAAAAGGCATTGGGATATTGGGATTCCTAATCAGAGCAGATAGCCAGGCATTGTGGCAGGCGCCTATAGTCTCAGCTCCTTGGGAGGCTGAGGCAAGAGAATTGCCTAAGCCCAAGAGCTGGAGTTGCTATGAGCTGTGACACCACAGCACTCTACCGACAGCAAGAAAATAACACTCTGTTTCTATAAAAAAAAAAAAAAAAAGGAAAATTATCTTCACCTAATCAGAGTAGAATACTGACTCATTCTGCCTGGAAAAGATTAGCAGATCTGTGACAATATAATTAAAGAAAAAAATAAAAAGCCAGTCCTCTGAAGTTCAGGGGAAGGAAAAGGCTCAGTCTCAGGTGTCCTGCCTGGAAAGCTTCTGTCCACATCTGAGCACTCCCAGAGCTCAGCTTGGGGTCTGTGAGGCCTCAGCCCAGAAGAGTGAAATGATGCCATTGAGTCATTGCCGGGTCGTGATTGCTGGCTGTTTCCAGGTGGGGAGGGAGGGGATGGCAGAGAGAACCCAACCAGAACTGAGGTCTCCTTAGAGTTGGAGAACAGATTGTCAGCCTGGCCTTGTATATATGGGATATATTGACCTTGAAGTTTTTGAGCCCTCAGAGTCACAGGGCTGGTCCTAGATGAGATAGTTCATATCTCCCTCCTGAGGAGCCTCCTGACACACCCTGACTCTGGCAAGGGGCAGGTGGGGGGGGCTCCTAGCCATCTCTCCTAATAACCCACTCTGGACCTACCGCCCATGTGGAGAGCCGATGTGAAAGTATAGCATTTGCACTTTCTTTTTTTTTTGAGACGGAGCCTCAAGCTATCCCCCTGGGTAGAGTGCCATGGTATCACAGCTCATAGCAACCTCCAACTGCTGGGCTCAAGCGAGTCTCCTGCCTCTGCCTCCCAAGTAGCTGGGACCATAGGCGCCCGCCACAACGCCTGGCCATTTTTTGGTTACAGCCATCATTGTTGTTTGGCGGGCCTGGGCTGGGGATTCGAACCCACCACCTTAGGTGTATGTGGCTGGCGCCAGCATTTGCACTGTCAAGGGAGACTCGATACAATGAAAAGGAATGAATTTCTAATAGTGAAAACTTCAAGTACACAGAGTGACAAAGATGCTTTGATGCAAACTATTTTATCTTGTTCTGTTCAAATTGCCTGATGAGTAGCCACCCACTTCAGCCCCCTGAGAGGCTGGCTCTACCCTTTGGAACTTCAGAGACATCTGGCTCTCTGCCTTTCTAGGAAGTTCTCTGACTTCAGTTAGCTGTAAGCACTTAGGGATAATGTACCGGTATTACTTACAGATAATGGATGTTTCCAGTGGACAGTAAGTAAGTGCTTCTCTCTTTCAGAAAAAAGGGAAAGAGTAAGCACAGTCATCACTTTTTTGTTTGTTTGTTTAATGAGACAAAGTCTCACTCTGTTGCCACAGGCTAGAGGGCCCTAGCATCACAGCTCACAGCAACCTCAAATTCCTGGACTCAAGTGATCTTCTTGCCTCCTGAGTAGCTGGGACTACAGGCATGTGCAACAATGCTCAGCTAATTTTTCTATTTTTAGTAGAGACAGGGTCTCTCACTTGCTCAGGCTGGCCTCCAACTTCTGAGCTCAACAATCCCCCACCTCGGCCTCCCAGAGTGCTGGGATTATAGGCGTGAACCACTGCCAGGCCCGGACAGTCTTCTTGCTAGCAAAGGGAGAGTAAATCCCAGAGGGTGTCCCTGCCTTCATGTACTTGACCAGATAGGTTTTATTACCTCCTTTCTATAGAACAAAAACAATTGGAGCCCTGGGAACTCACCGCAGACAGAAGTTAGCACTTACCTCCTTCCCATAATACAGGAACAATTAGAGCCCTGGGAACAGACTGCAGACAGAAGTTAGCACGGTGCCTGTCTCCTGAGTCTATGTGGCCACCCACAACAAAGGAGGAAGCCAATTTAAGATAATAAGCCCAAGGAAAGGAATGTCGTCCAGTTTCTATTTTGACATCAATCGGTTTGGGGCATTTGAGTTTCGTGATTACACATTTCTCCTCATTTACGCTTTTATTAGTGATTTTCCTCTCCTGTCCTTTAAACAAGCCGCTTTAGCAACCAGGCACTCTGCCACTGGGCTTATTATAGCACACACACGTGATATTTCTAAAACACACAAAAGATTCGGGTCACAGATATATAGTGCAGGGCTGCCTGCTGTATCTATTTTAATTTTTTTAAATAATTCATCAGTTCAATGTGCTCTAGTTTTTTTTCCTTTAATTAAAACCTCCTTTTAAATTATTTTCTAAAAATATTAAAATAAATAAATAATTTTCTAAGGCAAGAGGTCGGGCATAGTGTTTCATGCCTGTCATCCTAGCACTCTAGGAGGTAGATGCGAGTGGATTGCCCTGAGCAAGAGCGAGATCCCCTCTCTAAAAACATAAAGCCAGGTGTTGTGTGGGCGCCTGTAGTCCCACCTACTTAGGAGGCTGAGGCCAGAGAATGACTTGAGCCCAAGAGTTTGAGGTTGCTGTGAGCTGCAAGAAAATGAGACTCTGTCTCCAGAAAAAAGTAATGTGCTCTCGTTGTAAAATAAAAAATCCAAACAGTACAAACATCATAGGGGTTTATCAAGTAACAAGTATCCACTTCTGAACCAGCCCCACCCAATCCTGCCTTCCAGAGATCACCACCATCCACAGACCACAGGCCTTCCACACACCTTCATGCAAATGTCTGGGGACTTTGCTTGTCTCAACTAACAAGATAACCAAAACATCTTTCCACACACCTCCTCCAGCATGTATGCTATATTATATATTGTCTGAAGTCCTCCAACACTTTCTTTAATAATTCTTGGAGACAGGTAGAATATAAGCACATAAACATCTTCACTACCATATTACACCTGTTGACACCTAAGGTTCACAGTGGTTCCCCTAAAACTTGAGATATCACATTTCAATAAATATATAAGAAGCAAATTATTCTTTAGTATTCAGAAGTATCTAAATACTGATGGCTAAAGTCTCTTCCAACTGCATTTATTTTCTGCTGACATGTAATACTTCCATTCGGCAGGAAAATGAATTTTACAGATAGAAAATTAAGATTAAATAGCTACAGTGAACAGTTGGTTAGTGAGAGGGCACAGCTCAAGCCTAGCCTCATGACCACACAGTGATGGCACTTGCAACTTCACTGCTGAACATGGCAGTCGAGGGTGGCCCTGCGCTGTGGGTCAAATACATCCATCCCTAGCATCATGAAATTGCATGCTATTTAAGTTCTGACATCCTTGAGGTGCCAGGAAATAGATTCTTTCTCATAGCATCATGGATTGTCCATCAAGTAACATTTTAAAAATCTTTACCATCTGCTCAGCATTGCACAAGTATTGATTTTTAGTTCTGATCATCCAAGCTTATGTTCTTTATAAATATACAAGAAGCTACTGAGTGAGACCCTGTCCAAATACTGGGTATTTGTTGGCAAATAAGTCCCACAGTTCCATCCTCATCGTAGATCTTCCAGTCTAGTCAGGGCGTCTACAGTCTAATATTTTCCATTTGGTTGTCAATGTATTGCCTAATTGTGGCTTTAGAATAGCGTATGATTGAAAAAGCAGTACAATGAATTGAGACTCATTCATTACTGGATCCTTGAACTTTTGTGATATTTTCTTTCCTCTTTCTTAAGGACAAGTCCCCAGATGAAAAAGTAATTAGATCAAGGTTCCGAATGACAAAGAGAGATAAGATAATTGCAAACAACATCTTCCCACTTTGAAAGAGCTATTCTGGTTTTCAGCCAAAAGAAAAAAATGTCTTCTTTCTATTGAAAGAAATTTGACCGAAGTAGCTGACTTGGCTCATAGCTGAAATTCAACCATGAAATATAAAGAGGTGCAAATTGTGACACAGTCCAATTTATACAGCCATTATATAACTAAGAGCAATAGTAGTAGGAACTCCAAAATAAGTTATGCCTTACTTTTGGAATGCAATAAGCTCTATTTTGCCATCTCTGCAAAGGTAAGCTTCTGTTTTGATGATTGCTTCAACCTCTTTTCATTTCTTCTTCATTGACTATAAGTGGTGAGAGAGGATGGTCAGAGGCATGACAGAGAAAGTTGCTCTAGACTTCAGAAATTTGCTCTCAGAAGCTCATTGGAAAGATAATCCTTAGCATGGGAAAAATAAAGAAGAATAAATGAGAGTTATACACAATTATTTTATTTTATTTGTTTTTTGAGACAGAGCCTCAAGCTGTCCTTCTGGGTAGAATGCTGTAGCATCACAGTTGACAGCAACCTCCAACTCCTGGGCTCAAGCAAGTCTCCTGCCTCAGCCTCCCAAGTAGCTGGGACCACAGGCGCCTATCACAACGCCTGGCTATTTTTTGGTTGCAGCCATCATTGTTGTTTGGCGGGCCCAGGCTATATTCGAACCCACCCCCTTAGGTATATGTGGCTGGTGCCTTAGCCACTTGAGCCACAGGCGCCGAGCCACACAATTATTTTTTAAGCAAAGGTGACAATGGTAAAGTCCCAGGTTTGTTTCTCTGATAATCTGTTTTTCAGACTCTCAGAAGGTACAGGGTGTAAGGATTGAGTGGGGTGTGGACGAGAAGTGGGGTATGGATGGAAAATGGAGAATAAAGAAAGACATGAGAAGAGACTTACTCATGCATGAATTTATTAATAAAAACACTTTCTGAGCACTTAGGTGTGAATCACCCAGGAGCTGCGTTCTGAAATAGAGCATTAAAAAGATAGACATGGTGTTTCCCCTGAAACATTTATAGTTGTATAGGGAAAAACCGAAAAGGCAAAGGAATTTAAAGTAATCAGGGTCAATAGTAGAAAGTAAACATTCCTGGAAAGGGGCAACTAACTCTTATTAGCTAAGTCAGAGAAGTTTCCAGGAGGAACACTTTTTTTTCTTTGAGACAGAGTCTCACTCTGTCACCCTCGGTAGAGTGCTGTAGTGTCACAGCTCACAGCAACCTCAAACTCTTGGGCTTAAGCGATTCTCTTGCCTCAGCCTCCCAGGTTGCTGGGACTACAAGCACCCACCACAACACCTGGCTATTTTTTTGTTATAGTTGTCATTGTTCTTTAGTAGGCCCAGGCTGGGTTTGATCCCACCAGCCCCAGTATATGTGGCCAGTGCCCTTCTCACTGAGCTATGGCAAGGAACACTTTTCTAAAGCTGAAATACGAAGGATGAGAAAGATAAAAGAAGAAAAAAAAAACATTTCTAAGGGAGAAAATTGTGTAGGGGAGAAAGCTCCAAGGTGAGAGAGAAGGACAAGCATGGCATATTTAAGGAAAAGAATAGAATAGAAGTGGAGAGTTGGAGACAATGCAGTGGTGATAGCTTTCTGCAATCTGAAACTCCTAGGCTCAAGCCTCCTGCCTCAGCCTCCCAGGTACCTCTAGAACTACAGTCATGTGCCACCACGCCTGACTAATCTTTTAATTTTTTGTAGAGACAGGGTCTCACTACATTGCCCAGGCTAGTCCCAGACTCCTGGCCTCAAGCAATCCTCCCTCCTTGGCGTCCCAAAGTGTAAGTGCACCTCACTGGGCAGGGTCCTTTAAGTCTCATTGAGAACCTTGGGCTGTGGTATGAGGTCAGGGAAGTGATGTGATCAAAATTTCGTTTTAAAAACTAACTCCCCTTTCAGGAAGGTGGGTAGATAACTGAGAAGCTGTTGTCATCAGGAGTCAGAAAATGGTGGACTGTACTCAGATTTCAGTGAGCATGGAGACAATCAAGAGATAGCAGATGTTTAAAAGGAAGAAGCAATAGGAGGGGATGCTGGGGTGATGACAACTCACTGAGACAGTGGACCCTGGGGTAGGGTAGGCTGAGTAAGGAGTGGGAGAAACGCTGGGTTTTCTTTGGGCGCAGGTTGAATTTAAGGTGGCTGGAGGATCTGTTGACTTGAATCTTAGGATGAATTTGGGCTGAGAGGGTTGGGAATCATCTGACAGGAAGAGGTAGCAAGAGAAGAGAAGAAGATCCAAGACAGCACTGAGAGAGGCCCACGCTGGAGACAGAAGCGTATAAGGGAGATTTAGATGGAGTTTTCAGAGAGGAAAGAGGAAAGCCAGGAGAAGATGGTATTAGGGAAACCCAGGGGCAAAAGCCTTCCAGAGGGAGGGAAGGAATGATCAAACAGAGAGGTTCCATATCTTTGAGAACCAGCTGGAAGCATCGCACTCACATTGAGGGACATTCATGAAATAACTACCCTATACTCTTCAAAGATGCCAATGAGAAGATTTTTTTAAAAAAGACTGAGGAACCAAGATCAAAGGACACTAAAGACACATAGAACTGGAAATGCAATGAAGGACCAATCATTTCTTTTACTAAATGTTTTACCATCTTTAATGGCTGTATACTAATCCAGATAATTTATTTTGTTCAAATAATTGAATTTGAGTTTGTAACTTTCTTTCTTTCTTTCTTTTTTTTTTTTTGAGAAATGTGATGCCATGGTACTCTGCCGTCTCCCTCAGTTGAGTACTGTGGCATCACAGCTCACAGCAACCTCAAACTCATGGGCTTAAGCGATTCCCTTGCCTCAGTCTCCTGAGTAGTTGGAACTACAGGCACCCACCGCAACACCCACCTATTTTTTTGGTTGTAGTTGTCATTGTTGTTTAGCAGGCTCAAAACCGCCACCCTCAGTGTATGTGACTGTCGCCCTATTCACTGAGCTACAGGCACCGAGCCTTCTTTTTGTTTCTTAATAAGTAAGTAATGTAATGTCATTCTAGTTTTTCTCTAATCACAATCTATTATCTTATTTTTGAAAAGCTGTTTTTATGAGATACAGTAAATTTAAAAAAATGATCTAGTTTGATTGCTCATCAGCAACACCACTTTGATAATTATGAATAAAGATGTTAAAGAAAATGAAATTTACAGTTGCTGTCTTAGGTTGCCTGAAGGTACAGGGAAGTTAAATTTTTCTTCAAAGACTATACATCTTCCAGAGTATCTTACGTTCAGAGTCTGGCAAAAAGTTGGCCAAACCATATGTAGTGTTTTTTTAAATATTCATCTTAAGGGTGGGGTAGGAGATTGAGGTAGCTAGGGTAAGAGAATGAGGTAGCCAGGAGAGGGAAGGAGGATGGAGGATGCGGGACATGGTGTATGGCACACCTCTTGGAGGTAGGACACAAGTAAAACAGGGACTTTACCTAACAAATGCAATCAATGTAACCAGCTCTTTGTACCCTCATGAATCCCAAACAATAAAAGTTATATATGTGTATATATATCTCAGGCAGTGCCTGTGGCTCAGTGGGTTTGGCCCCAGCCAAACTGCAACAAAAAAATAGCCAGGCCTTGTGGTGGGTTCCTGTAGTCCCAGCTACTCACGAGGCTGAGGCAAAAGAATTGCCTAAGCCCAGAGAGCTGGAGGTTGCTGTGAGCTGTGACGCTACAGCACTCTACCAAGGGCAACAAAGTGAGACTCTGTCTCAAAAAATATCTATGTCTATATCTATATCTATATCTTAAATGCAGCGTTTCTAATTTGTAGTTCTTATCCCAACACAGACATCTATAGGAGGCTATGAGTACGTACTACTCTCTCAAGAATGGTGAAATGAAAAAATAGCCCTCAGTCTTTTTAAACAAAGTTTATGGAATGCCATGTTTTGGCCGGGCTTTTTGCACTACCCCCAGCAGACCAGACCAAGCCAGAATGGAGTCACCTGTGCTAAGTGCTGTGTAACCAAGACATTTTTTTGAAATGGGCCAGTTAAAAAAAAAACCAAACCCAACAACCAGACATTGCAGTAAGGAAAGTAACTTTGAAAAGATCGGTCTTTTTGCTCTCTGTTTCTGCTTTCATCAGCCCCTTTTTGCCTATAAAACTAACCACTTCTGCTTGGCTCACAGGAGCACTCATTCTATTTTTATAAGAATGGGGTGTTGCCCAATTCTAGCACTGCAAATAAAGACCAATTACATCTTTAATCAAAGCTATCTGTCTTTTGACAGTTTCTTTTCTGTGGTCCTGAAATTCTGTTAAAATATTTACACTCTGTGTTTATTTCTCTCTACTTTTAATGTAGACACTTTTTAATGTAGACATTTACATTTTTATGGATTTGGCCAATGGGAAGCTAAAAAGTAAACAAACTAACACATTTACAGATTGAAAAAAAAATATTTTTTTCTCCCTGCTTCCTTAAAGTCGATAACCCTTCTCTAGAAATTGCCCAAATTTGCCATTTAATTGGCCGGACAATGTCCTCAGTAAAGATGGCCGTTGCTGCCTTCCAGTATCCTTCCCTGCCCTCATCAAAGATGGCGCTGGCGACTTTCTTTCAAACCTCTCTTTTCCCTAACAAAGATGGCGCCTATGCTTCCGGTTCCGGGCTCTAGCTGCTGTTGGGAGGTGAGTGTAATTGCAACTTTGCGGATTTTCTCGCGTTTTCTCTGTTGACTTAGGAGTGGCTTGCGAAGGGGGCTTGAAGGGGTCACAGCAACAAGGCATCCGATCGTCCTCTCACTTTGGGGAAGTTATGGCGGCTTCCCTGGGCACGTTACCGTTCCCTTCTGTTACCCCCGCCCCTAACGCGGCCTCGGCAGCCTCTTCTTTGGTGAATCTCCGAAATTTGCAGGCAGTGGGTTTGCATGAGCTTCGTTCTCTTTTTTCAAAAAACAACTTTGTTGAGAATTTGTATTCATAAACCATAGAATTTCCTTAAAGTATAAAATTTAGTGGTTTTTTTTTTGGTAAGTTCACCGAACCGTGCATTCATCACCTCAATCTAATTTTAGACCATTTTCATCTCCTTAAAGAAAAACCCTGCACCCAGTAGCAGTTTCCATTCACCACGACCCCCCAATCCTAGGAAATAGCTACAGTTGCCTACTTCTTATCCCTGTAGATTTGCCGATTTGCACAGTTGATATGAATGAAATAATACAATTAAGTGTAGTATTTTCAGTTTTTGTGACTAGCTTCTTTTACTATATATAATGTCAAAGCTTGCCCTTGTATCATGTGTCAGAACCACATTCTTTTATTGTTGAAAAGTACCCTATTGTTTGCACATGTTAACATATGTTTTTATTTCTCTGCAATTTAGGAGTAGAATTGCCAGGTCAAAGTGTAACTCTGTGTTTAACTTTTGAGGACCTGCCAAACTATTGTCCAAAGTGCCTGCATTATTTTACCTCTTTGTATGCAGATATCCCATTGTCCCAGTTGTTGTAAAGACTCCCTTTGCCCCCATTTAAACTATCTTGGGACTTTGTGGAAAATCAGTTGCCCATGAATGTAAAGTTTTACTTTTAGACTTGCACCTATAGTCCACTATATTTGTCTATCCTCACGCCTATTATGGAAGCTAAAGCAATTCTGTCTTGGATGCTAATCTACTATGCTGACTTATGATTAACCCCTGTTTCCAGGAATACCTGTAAGATTTCTATTTTATCTACTATTATCTAAATCCTGACCCATAGGTCAATACAACCTTGACTGTAAGTCCTGCCCTCTGGCAGATTCACCTAGCGTTCTTGCCTTCCCAGAGGGATTGGCTTCAATTGTCCTTCATATTCCTTATTTACTGTCTATAAGTCCTGGGTCTAGGGCAGTGGTTCTCAACCTTCCTAATGCTGCAACCCTTTAATATAGTTCCTCATGTTGTGGTGACCCCCAACCATAAAATTATTTTTGTTGCTACTTCCTAACTGTAATTTTGCTACTATTATGAATCATAATGTAAATATCTGATATGTAGGATGTATTTAGGGGACCCCTGTGAAAGGGTTGTTCAGCCTCCAAAGGGGTAGCAACCCACAGGTTGAGAAGGGTTGGTCTAGAGGATAATGTCATAGGGATCCTCCATCTTGTCTAGCCACTGCCCAGGACATAGATTCTGCTCATAAGTCTATATTAAATGTTTCTTTCTGAGAAATTGGATATGTCAGCCTCTTTCTTTGGCCTCTCAGCTTCTTTACACATTAGGGGTAGGTTTGCAAAGACCTGCTTGCCATGGAACACTTGTTCTGTCCAGTGTTAATTACTATAGTTATGTAGCAAGTTTTGAAATCAGAAAATAGAAGTCCTCCAACTTTGTTCTTCTTTTCTGAAATTGTCTTGGTTACTGTGGGTGCTTTACATTTCCATATGAGGTTTTGGAGCATTTTGCCAATGTCTGCAAAAAAACGTCTGAGATCTTGATAAAAAGTATAGGGATCTTTTAGGTCAATTTGGGGAATAATGCTTGGTATCTTAAAAATATTAAGTCTTCTGGGTGGTGCCTGTGGCTCAGTGAGTAGGATGCCAGCCCCCTATACTGAGGGTGGTAGGTTCAAACCCAGCCCAGCCAAACTGCAACAAAAAATAACTGGGCATTGTGATGGGTGCCTGTAGTCTCAACTACTTGGGAGGCTGAGGCCTAAGCCCAGGAGTTGGAGGTTGCTGTGAGTTGTGACGCCAGAGCACTCTACCCAGGGCAACAAAGTGAGAGTCTGTCTCTTTAAAAAAAAAAAGAAAAAGAAGGAAAGAATTAAATCTTCTGATCCATGAACACGGGACATCTTTCTATTCCTTTAGGTCTTTAATTTCTTCCAACATTTATTTATTTATTTATTTATTTATTGGCCAGGACTGGGTTTGAACCTGCCCCCTCCGCATATGAGGCCAGTGCCCTATTCCTTTGAGCCACAGGTGCTGCCCTTTTTCATTTAAAAAATTGTCAGTATAAATGTCTTATATTTCTTTTATTTAGTGTATCCTAATATTTTAATTCTATTATAAATGGAATTATGTTCTTTCTTTCTTTCTTTTTTTTTTTTTTTTTTGAGACAGAGCCTCAAGCTGTCACCCTGGGTAGAGTGCTGCGTCATCACAGCTCACAGCAACCTCCAACTCCTGGGCTTAAGCAAGTCTCCTGCTTCAGCCTCCCAAGTAGCTGGGACCACAGGCGCCCACCACAATGCCTGGCTATTTTTTGGTTGCAGCCATCATTGTTATTTGGTGGGCCTGGACTGGATTTGAACCTGCCACCTTAGATGTATGTGGCTGGCGCCTTAGCCACTTGAGCCACAGGTGCTGAGCCAGGAATTATGTTCTTAATTTCATTTTTGGAACATTAATTCCTAGTGTACATAATTACAAATGATTTTTCAATATTGATCTTGTATCCTGTGATCTTATTTATTAGTTCTGTTAGTTTTTTAAGTAGATTCTTTAGAATTTCTATACATAAGGTCATGTCTTCTACTAATAGTTTTATTGCCCTCTTTCCAATGTGAATGCTTTTCTTTTATTTTCTTGCCTAATTGTCCTACCAAAACTCCCAGTACAATGTTGAATAGAAGTGATAAAAACAGACATCCTTATCTTGTTCCTGATCTAAGAGGGTAAAGCATTAGTCTCTTACCATGAAGTATGATGTTAGCTGTAGGGTTTTTTTTTTCTTCTTTTTAAATAATTATTTTTAGAGCTGGCGTCTTGCTTTGTTGTCCAGACTGAAGGGCAGTGAAGTCGTCATAGCTTGTTGTAGCCTTCAACCTCTGGGCTTAAGCAATCCTCCCGCCTTAGCCTTAGCTGGGACTACAGGTTTGTGGCACCACACTGGATAATTCTTTTATTTTTTATACAGAGGGGGTTTTGCTTTGTTGACCATCCTGCTTATGGGTTTTTAAAAAATGCCTTTTATCAGGTTGACAAAGTTCCCTTCTATTCCTCGTGCGTGTTGTAGTTTTTATCCTTTATTCTTCTGATATAGTGTATTACTTAGATTGATGTTAAAACAACTTTGCCTTCCTGGGATTGGTTCCACTTAGTTATGGAGTATAATCCTTTTCATATGTTGCCAGATTTGGTTGCTTGTGATTACTTTATCTGGTTTTGATGTCCGGGTAATACAGGAAGCATAAAGTGGATTGAGAAGTGTCCCATCCTCCTCCATTTGTTAGAAGAGTTATCCAGGACAGGGAGATGCCGGGGGGACCAGTGCAGAGGGTTTATCGGAGAACCTGGAGGAAAGCCATTGTGCCTGATGCACGGAAAGTGGGGGGGCCTGAGGTTGGGGGATGCGGGCTATAGAGAAGCTTCTGGGTGGAATTAATGTCTCACAGAAGGAAAGGAAAGGAACAGACTTTGAGCTCATAAAATCTACTTGGACATGGAGAGTAGAAAGGGGCAAAGAGGTGGGAGGATGATCAGGAGCATGGTTTCTTATAAAGAAAAGGAATGTTAGAAGAAGGAATTTCTTGGGTCTGTTACAGTGACTTATGCCTGTAATCCTAACACTCTGGGAGGCCCAGGCAGGCAGATCACTTAAGTTCAAGAATTCAAGACCAGCCTGAGCAAGAGTGAGACCCCATCTCTACTAGAAATGAGAAGAGAAGATCACTTGAGCCCAAGAGTTCGAGTTTGCTGTGAGCTATGAGGCCAGAGCACTGAACCCAGGGCAACAGAGTGAGACTCTGTCTCAAAGAAAAAAGAAGAAGAAGGAATTTTTAGAAGTTCTGCACTAGATTGAGTGATTGAGTTGGTGGAGGCAAGGAAATGAACCCTTTGTAGGCTCTTCTGGGAAGTTCGTAGAGCGGAGACTGACAGTGGGGAGAGCAGGTGTCAAAAGTTTTTGTTTTCTTTCTTGACAACTTTGCATTTTGATATAATTTCCATACCTTTAAAAATTGCAAGGCTAATACTAGGAATTCTCTAATAGCATTTTCAAGATTTACCAATTGTCCCATTTATGCCTTTTACTTTGTCATTCTCTCCCATGCCCTGTGTGTGTCATATGACTGTCCCTTTGTCATGCAGTCAGCCTACATTTATAAAAACAGTAGCTTGGCACCTGGTTTCTGTCAGATTTCCCCTCTCTCCTCTTGTCCCCTCTCCTCTGTATGTATGTGTGTATATATATATGATACTATTTAAGAGTATGTTGTAGACATCATGTCCCCTCACCATTAATTTCAGTGGCATGTTCAAAAACTAAGAACATTCCCTCACACATCATGTTTTTATTAAAAATGGGAGAGATTTGGGTCACTTAGGTCAAAAAGCCTAAGTGAAGGTCCATAGGAGCAGAAGGGAGAGGGATTGACCTTGCTGAAGCCTCTGGAAAGGTCCACAGGGAGGGGGGGATCTGCAGTCCAAATGTGTGTGTACAGGGGCATGGGGTTGGCCTTTGCTAAGGGCAGGACAGCATCTCTGTTGTCAGGAGAGGTGAAGATGTGCCAGTGTGGGAGCCTTGGCCGTGTTTGATGGGGAGTTGAGGATGTTCCTCCCCACCGGATTCTGTTTCCTTTTGGATGATCTACTGACAAAGAGGAGCAAGGTGTGCGAGCTTTGGGGGAGGGTCTGAGTTGAGAAAACATGAAGGGACCCGAGGAGAGGGGAGAGGCAGTATCCATTTGCCAGCTAGCCCCTTCTGGGTTGACACTCATTCATCTAGAACACAGCCCATCTGCCCTCCCAAGGAGAGTGGGGGAGGCCACCGGGTTCATCTAGCCTGGGGTTTTGCCAAAGGTTGTGAAGAAAATACAGAATAGGCAGGGTAGGGGACTTCAGGATGTTATAATATTATGAACCGTAGAATACACTGGATAAGGATGAAAGAAGCAGAATGACTACTGGGTGGAAAACAGAGGGGCACATGGACTAGAAGCAGGCTGGGAAAATGGGAACTGCAATTTGTTTTTTAATTTTTGCCGTTTCCCTTAGAACCAGCCATTATCAAGCCCTAGATACTATACTAAATATCTTCCATGCACTCATTTTATATGACAACCCTATGAGGTAAATATATTATCATAGTATATTATCATCAAGCCATTTTGAAAGACAAGAAAACGGAAGTTCAATCTTTTTTCTCAAGATGACACAGCTACAAAGTGACAACAGGGGCTCAAACCTGTGCTCTTTAACTCCAGAGACACACGGCGTCCTCCACTTTGCGCCTTTCCTCAGCTAACAGACCGTTTAAAAATGCAAAGTGATCATCTCACAGCCTAAATGGAAATATGTATTTTGACATAGACTGAATAGAGAGTTGGATAGATGGGTGGGTATGTGATAAAGCCAATCATTGTAAAATGTTAATTGGGGCGTCTAGGTGGTAGCTAGTAATATGTGAAGTTCCTGGTGTAATTCTTTCCACTTTTCTTTATGTTTGAAAATTTTCCTGTAAAAATTTTTTTTGGGGGGAAGTGCCTTAAATTAAGAAAAGTAAATGAGGTTAAAACACTTTTTTTTTTTTGCAGTTTTTGGCCAGGGCTGGGTTTGAACCTGCCCCCTCCAGCATATGGGGCCAGCACCCTACTCCTTTGAGCCACAGGCGCCACCCATTAAATCACTTCTTATATGTGGACCTTGATGGACTTGTATCTGTAGGTCTGTAAACATCTGCAGAGTCATAGAAGGTTGACTGCCTCTCGTAAGCAGGTTTTTATGTACTGGACTTAGAAACTTCATGCCTCCAATTCCAGGACATCCTAGACTTCCCAGTAGTGGAAAACAATTGTGTAATTAAAGCACTTTTAAGAGAGGACAATAAGCACTTCTGGGAAGGAAGTTGAGCTGTAATCAAAAGGTTTGGGGCGACAGATTATCATTGGATTCTTTGTGCCAACTCAAGTTGTTTCAGACCATGAGCAGGGTTTCATCTGCCTCCATTGCTTGCTTGCTTTTATACAAATTCTGTGAGTCCAAATAATGCATTTTACACACACAAATACTTAACTGTGTGATAAGAAGGATCCTGCCTTTTAGTAGGCATTTTTTTCATCATTTCTTTGGTCGAGTTCCCAGTAGGAAAGTATTTGGCATTTGATGTGATTCTAAAAACAAAGCAGCTAGAGGCATCACGTCAGTGTACTGTTTGTTTTCATTTCATGGCACTGAGGACACTCTCCGTTGATGGCTAGTTTCAAGGCACCTGAAGGGGGACAGGCTATGCCAATATCATTCACCAACCTGTTTGTTCCCTTCTGGAAGCCTCCAGAGCAGAGTGTTAGGTAACAAACACGAAAGGAAAAGGGGGAAGCAAAGGTGCCCGCTGCAGAGGTGTTTGCTGAAACTTCAGGCTGATTGGCTCATATGGAACTTGTGAAAAGACAGGATGTTCTTGCTTCTTTGGGAACCTTGATCCCTCCACTCCTTTCAGGAGCAGTCAGCTGGTATCTTGGCTTGCACTCTGCCTGAGCGAAAGTGCCCAACAGCATGTGACTGGGTGTCCTCAAACAAGAAGGATCTTGCCAGGCCTCATTGTTGATCCGTTTTTATATATATCCTATCTTTGCCTGATCAGGTGGTGGCTTAGGCAGCAGCATTGAGGCTGTGCAGACACAGGAGGCTGGGAGGACTTTGAACTGGGTTCATCTTAGCTTGGCGACTTTCTGTAGCTGGATCTGAGCTTAAATGAGGGTAATAGTAGGCTGCATAGAGTTTTTGCAGACGAAGCTCTTGACACAATGCTTGGCATCTAACAAGCACTCATAAATGGACCCTACTCTTACTATTATACTGCTCGCGTTCTTCTGAAATTACTTGTTTCCTTCACACACATACATGTATGTCCTTGAGATCTTTTAAGTTCTGACGGTCACTGTAACAGCTGCACAGGATTCCATGATTCGGAATATTGCCTTTCCCTAAACCAATTGCTTCTCCCATCTTTCCTAACTCAGCTAATAACCCTCCTAGTCACTAAACTATCTCTTCTTATTGATTCCCAGATCTTCTTTGACACCTTTCTCCATTCAGTTATTAGGTTCTACTCTCATTTTAGGTCTTAAATATATTCTTTTCTTTATTTATTTTATTATTATTTTTTGGGTTGCATTTTGGCCAGGGCCAGGTTTGAACCCCCCACCCTCACTATATGGGACTGACCGACACCCTACTCACTGAGCCACAGGCGCTGCCCTTTCTTTCTTTTTTTTTTTTTGAGACAGAGCCTCAAGCTATCACCCTGGGTCGAGTGCTGTGGCATCACAGCTCACACCAACCTCCAATTCCTGGGCCTGGGTGGGCCATTCTCTTGCCTCAGCCTCCCGAGCAGCTGGGACCACAGGCACCCACCACAACACCAGGCTGTTTTTTGGTTGTAGTTGTCATTGTTTGGCAGGCCCAGACTGGATTTGAACCCGCCACCTTAGGTGTATGTGGCTGGCGCCTTAGCCGCTTGAGCCACAGGCGCTGAGCCCCTAAATATATTCTTAATCTCTCTTAATGTACTCTGACGCATGGGGCTCTGACCTAGTTCATTTACTCTTCCTTTCTCATCTGGGCCGCTGCAGGTGAATGAAGGATTCTTGTTGTTCATGAGATTGCCGGCCACCAGGCTTGCCCCCTACAAAGCCACCCACTACCTAGCTGTCAGATCTGGATGTTTCGTGATGGCCATGGCACTCACAACACCTGGTGCCAACTATAGGAAGATTTATTGATGATAGCAACTCACGAGGCAGAGGGTCCATGATCTCCCCAGCCCCACGGTTATGTCATAGAGAGGTAAGCAGGGTCAGATGCACTGCAGAGAGACCTTCTATAGGGAATCTAGCCCCCATAGGGGGCTCCAGGAGGGTTAGAAGACACCTAGCTTTTTTCCCAAAAGTGTTAGGATTATAGGCGTGAGCCACTGTGCCTGGCCAAGAACACCTAGTCTTAAACCAGAAATGTCTAAACACCTAATCCAATAATCCACCTTTGGGATATCCAGAGCTCAGCTAGAGAGTTTTGTATCCAACTTGCTGACAGCAGCCAGCCTTGCTGTCCTTCCCACAGCTGGGCACAGGAGGGAGGGCTCCACAGCCATCCAGCTGAGAACACAAGAGTTTGTCCTTCCCCAGCTACTCAGCGTGTGACCAGTCCGTGACACTCACTTTAAATTCCTGACACTCTGTACCACTTGTGACTGTCTAGTTGGTTCTTCTTGAGTTTGCGCTTTTCACTTGGAGATAACTTCCAGAAAGCCTACCCACCCTTCTGGGCTCTTCTCTGTTTTGACTCATGGTGTTAACGTTACATGTATCTGTGTCTGCATCATGCCAAACTAGGAGGAAAGTGTTTGTGTGACGTTCCCCTTTGCATTCACAGGCCTGGCCTGGATTCGAACCCGCCAGCTCAGGTGTATGTGGCTGGTCCCCTTGCTGCTTGAGCCACAGGCGCCGAGCCTGAGTACTGGCTTTTTAAAAGCAGTATCTGACTGTTTCAGGACCTGCGGTTTCAGAGAGAAGGAGCAGCATCCTCAGGGAAATC
>CAUYQV010104600.1:0-31584 GCA_963574575.1 Galagoides demidoff | reverse complement strand
GCCTCCCAAGTAGCTGGGACCACAGGCGCCTGCCACAACGCCCGGCCATTTTTTGGTTGCAGCCATCATTGTTGTTTGTCGGGCCTGGGCTGGGGATTCAAACCCGCCACCTTAGGTGTACGTGGCTGGCGCCTTAGCTGATTGAGCCACAGGCGCCGAGCCACGATGCATACATTTTAAAAATTACTGTTGTACCTACCCGTCAGTACAATATCTATATCAGCCAGACACAGCTAATAATTTAATTACTTATTAATTATGGTCAAGTACCTATTGGCTCTACAATATTTTTCTAGCAATGATTTGCACAACCAAATTATACACATAAGGTGTGCAGCTAACGTTCTGATAACACGGGGAGGCGTGTCATACAGAAACTTGTTTTTCTTCTGGGTGTACGTTTATTGAGGTTTATTTTGATGCCATTGGCAAATAGCACAAATGGCTAAAATTGTGTGTTGTCATTAAATTTTCCACTTGGCCACATCGAAAGCTTTGCTCAGTCTCCATATCAGCTGCCTTCTGGTCGGCCCCGATCCACGGCAATCTGTGAAGAGGATTATGTGGTATTTTCTGTTTCTTAACAATTCTAAGAAATGAAATATTTAGTCTCACATACGTCATGTAGCCAGTGTAGCGTTTTGGTGTGTAGATGGCAGAATTTAAGAGGTCACCAGGGCTACCAAATAGGATGTTTGATAAGGTACCTGGTAAATGAACGAGAAAGATCCTCTTGCTGACTTAAGCCTAACACAGTAAAACAGACACTTCAGAGAGTAGTCTGTTGAAATATAGTTGGTTTGTTATAAAAAGTAGTTTTCTCGACCCTTGGCAACTACCTCATGATGGGGGAATGGAGCATCTCTCAGAAAAAATAGAAACAATGACAATATTGGGCAGGTGATTTGTTAAGCTGGATAAGAACATTTTAAACTGAGTTTTGATTGAGCAAGAGAATACCATTTACCAAGAATAACCTGATTTGAAGAAAAGATAACAAGGGAAAAGAACTATAACAGTGGTTCTCAAGTGGACATAAATTTACCTGGGAGCTTTCAAGAATCCAAATATCTAGGCAGAAACTTTGAGAGTAGAAAAACTTCCGTAAAGCTCCTCTGGTGATGACGGTGTTGAGCCACAGGTGAGAGCCACTGAGGTGTAGCTACACACAAAAACAACCTCAGATGCTTATGGATGTATGCTCAGGGCAGAAGCCATAAACTAAACAGGGATCACTGACATCTGATGAAATCAAATTCTCCCAGACAATACTCATCTCTTCTCCAACTGTGTTTCCATAGAACTTTGCAGATAACTCAGCTATAGCAATTATTTTACTAATTTGTGTCCTTTCTCCAATAGGCAGTTAACTTCCTAGGAGGCAGAAGGGGTCACCTATTCTTAATCGTGGTATCTCCACATCGTTAAAGAATGCCCAGGACATAGGAGGATCTCCATAAATGTCTGCAAAAATGATAGCTGTTATTTAGTCAGACGATTTGTGAGGTTGTTGGTTACCTTCAGTAGAAGTAATCTCAGAGAAGAACAAAGAGACGATAGAACAACAAGATCGAGAGAAACTGGGAGAAACCTCCAGGTAAACAGGGAATCAGCTTGAACCGGTGTATAAGGAGGGTGGGGCATGAGGGGCCTGGGAGGCTAAGAGAGGATGTTGCAGAAAAGGAGATTTTGAGAGTGGGTTCTTGCTTTGTGCCCACTACTGCTTGGGACAATCACTGCTGTTCCCTACCCGGAGGTGTCAGACCTCTGAGTAAACTGTCTTCAGGAGTAAAATCTGGCATCTTGAAAATTCTGGTTAGTAAAGGAACAGGGTAAAATGCTGGGATAAATAGCCAGACGAAGTCTCTCATCCCCATCCCCACCCCTCTAGTCCACAGAGTGAGTGGACTATGAGATGTTTCCACAACTGAGAGGCTGAGAGTAAATCCTTTCTTGGGTTGTTTAGCAAATGACAGTGTGGATGGAATGTGTGCCCCCCAAATACGTGTTAAAACCTTGACCCTCAGCATGATGGCATTAGGAAATGGGGAATTTGGGGAGTGATTGGGTCATGAGGGTGAAGTCCTATGAATGGAATTGGTGCCTTAAGACACTCAGAAGAGCTCTCTTGAGATCTCTCGACCATGTAAGGATACGAGGAGAGGATGGGAGTCTGAAACCCAGAAGACAGCTCTAACCAGAGCCCGGCCATGCCAGCACCTTGATCTCACATGTCTAGCCTCCAGGACAAGACATGTGTGTTGTTTAAGCAATCCAATCCACAGTATTTTTGTTAAAGCAGCCCAAATGACTAGGACAGGTAAGAAGGGATCAACCATACTTGTCTTTGCATAGAGCCCTCTGCAATAGAGATTATCTCCCTCAACACCTCTGTCCTTGAACTTGGTTGAGCTGACACATAGAGTATTTAATATCCCTAAGATAAGAAAATATAAAAAATGTATCTATAAACTTAAGGAGAATCAAACAACTCAGATGTTATAGAGTCGTTAAAATAACATATTGTGATGGAAAACAATATATAGTTTTCTCAAAAAAAAAAAATCAAAAATGGAACTACCCTATGATCCAGCAATGCCACTAGAGGCTACATATCCAAAGGAATTGAAATATGGATTGTGAAGAGAGATCTGCATTCCCTTATTTATTGCAACATTATTCACAGTAGCCGAGACATGGAAAAACCTATATGTCTATTAACAGATAATATAAAAAAAGATGTGATGCACACACACAATGGACTATTATTCCCTTTTAAAGGAAGGAAATCCTAGCACTTGCAACAGCATGGATATACCTGGAGGATATTATGCTAAAAGTAGACATAGACATATGTCTATAAAGTAGACATAGAAACACAGACACTTACCATCACATTATAATACGGAGTTTTAAATAGTCAAACAGAGGGTGGTGCCTGTGGCTCAAGGAGTAGGGCGCTGGCCCCATATTCTGGAGGTGGTGGGTTCAAACCCGACCCCAGCCAAAAACTGCAAAAAAAAAAAAAAGAGAGAGAGAGAGATAGTCAAACACATAGAGGCAGAGAGTAGGCTGGGGAGGAGGTAGGAGAGGGAGAAATAGTGTTTGTCAAAGGGTCAAAGATTCAGTTATGTGAACTAAGTAAGTTTTAGGGATCACTGTACAATATAAGCTTATCATTAACAGTACTCTACCAAAAACTATGCAAGCAGTAAGAAAGTTCGGTGAAATCTTTAAAATACCAAAAGATAAAAGAAAAAAAATAATTTACTCTGTCATCTTGGCACTATATCCAGTAAAATTATTCTTAAAAAGTAAAGGCAATACAAAGACTTTCTGAGGTGACTAGTAACTAAGGAAATTCATTACCTGTGGACATACCTGCAGAAAGTAAAAAAAAAAAAGAAAATGTTCTTCAGTTAGGACAAAAATATTGATCAAAACATTCTACATTAAAACAAAAATAAGGAAGAGAGTTAGGAATGAAACAAAGAATGCTAAAATACACTCTTTTCTGTTTCCTTTCCTCAATTGATCTAAAAGTTAACTGCTATTTAGGCACTAATAGTAAAAATATGTTTGGGTGTTTAAAGCATATGGATAAATAAATAACAGCAATGCCAGTGTACGGAACGGGAGACAGAGGTCTGAAATACTCTTTTGCAGGTCCTTATGCTGCATATGAGTAATACAATGTTTTCTGAAGGTGGAATGAGATTACCTAAAAGCATAAATTACAAACTATACAGCAACAACTTTAAAAAGTTTAAAAAATGCACAAATTTAATAAGAGATGAAATAAATTGGAATTGCACACCTATACCTCAGTGAGTAGGGCGCTGGCCAAATACACCAAGGCTGGCAAGTTTAAGCCTGGCCTGGGCCTGCTAAACAACAATGACAACTGCAACTAAAAAAAATAGCCAGGCACTGTGGAGGGCGCCTTTAGGCTCAGCTACTCAGGAGGCTGAGGCGAGAGAATAGCTTAAGCCCAAGAGTTTGAGGTTGCTGTGAGCTGTGATGCCAAGGCACTCTATCAAGGGTGATAAAGTGAGACTCTGTCTCAAAAACAAAACAAAAGGAGAATAGAGAAAACTGCACAGGTATTGGGAGGAGGAACATACAAAGAACAAAGGTAACAGGTGAAAAACAGTGAAAAGGATGATGAACATAAATTAAACTATCAATAATAACCGTAAATGCTAATTTGTCTAAAGACACCAGTTAAGCTGGAGAATTTGTCCCATTGGATTTAAAAAATGAAACCAAACCAAACAAAAGTGAAAAACTCAACCATATACCGTTTACTCTGAGTCTAAAGGCTCAGGTAGGTCAAATGTAAAAGGAAGTACATGCTAACACTAATCAAAGGAAATAGGAGTAGCTTTATTAATTTCAAACACAGAGGACTTATGAATAATTAAGGTGATTAGGGGTAAAGAGGAACATTACATAATGATAGAGTGGTCACTTTTCTTGGAAGATATAGCAACCCTAAATATGTGTGCATCTGAATATAATAAGCAAAAACTAACATAAGTTAAGAGGAAAATAGAAAATTCAACATTTATATTTGGAGACTTAAATATCTTTCTCTCTGTAATTGGTAGATAAGGCAGGAAGAAAATTAGTAAGGATGAAGAATACCTAAAAGCTCTCTTAATCAATTTGATCTAATTGAAATTTATGAACACTCCATTGAACGACAGCAGAATCCATAAAAATCTTAAGTGTACATGGAATGTTTACCGAAACAGACCACGCTCTTGGCCATAGAACTTAAATTGCAAAGAATGAAAACCAAACAGAAATATATTCTCAACCCTCAATGGATTCAAACAAGAGATCAGTAACAGAAAGATCATTGTGAAATTTCCATGTATTGGAACCTTGATCACACTTATAAATAACCCACGAGTCGAATAAAAAGGTTCAAGAGACATTGAAAATTATTTTGTAAATAAATGCAAGAGAAAGTACAGTTTATTTAAATGTGTGGGGCTCAGCTAAAGAAATATTCAGAGGGAAAAGTAAAACACAAAATGCATATATAACAAAAGAAAAAAAGAAAGCTTAAACATCAATAATGTAACCTTCTACCTTAGAAAATTAGAATAAGAAGGGCAAGCTAAAGCTGAAACATACAGAAAATAAAGGGAAATAGAGAGGAAATCAATAAAATGGAAAACAGAAAACCAATAGAGAAAAATGTAAAACATCTAAAAGCAATTTCCTTGAAAACAGCAATAAAATGTGTCAAACTCTAGCCAACCTAACCAGAGAGGCTACCTAAGTTACCCACATCAGGAATGAAGGAGGGTGGTTGTATTCATCCCATGGATGTTAAAAGGATAGGAATACGTGTATCTCTCCATATGTGCTTATAGGAACACAAGACGATGTTGTCACGTTGGAAACTAGTTTGGCAGTTTTTTTATCTAGTTAAACATATATTTGCTATATGATCCAACAACCCCACACTGCTCTGTGATATTTACAGTAAAGAAATGAGAACGTATGCTCACACAAACCTGTATGTTTATAGAAACTTTATCCATTGTTGCCAGGATCAGAAACTGCTGGGGTGGAGGGTGGGGTGTTCACCTTAAAATTAGCATGGGGGGGATTTGCCGGTAACAGATGGTTTAATATCCTGATTGTACTGATGGTCACCTAATTGTAGACATCTGTGAAAATTTATGGACGTGTGCATCAAAAAAGGTGAAATCTGCTGTTATGTAAATCTGAAATAGTGAATTAAGCAAAAAGTAAAGACCCCAGGTTTTTGGTTAAGGGGAAATATCATGTGAGTCTACAGTTTCAATAAATACAAAATGAAATCAGACACACAGAATATCAATAGCCAAACAAATGAACTGTGCACATTTTGGCTATGTTTTTAAAACCAAATATCCGTAGTAAGAATGAATAGTGATTGATGTTCTAGAATATTTTAGCCAAAATGCGTCCCTGCACATTTTTCATTCAACTGCAAATGACTGACCTGTACTTGAGAGTGACTAAGTGATAGTTTCAAAGCCACACAGATGGTAAGTGGATGGGTTCTCACACTCCACCCAATGTTCCTACTTGGTATTTGTCAACTACACCTTAAGTATTTATTGTGCCAAATTTCTTTTTTAGTATCTTACATAAACCATCCAGAGAAGGGCAATTGAGACAGTGAGAAATCTTAAAATTGTATCAAAAGAGGAATGGTTGATGAATTTGGTTACACATAATCTCCAAAGAGAATTCTAGGTGTGGGAGGAGGTTATGAAAACAGTTTTCATAGATTCAGGAAACTCTTGTTACAGAAATACTAGGCGGTCTCACACATTAGTGAATGTCTTATTACTGAAGAATTTCCAACTGAATTCTTGATGAGTGTCAGAGCTCTTATGAAAAGGATGGGAAATACTTGATGACTATTGAAATCCCTTCAAATTTTTCACATTCTTGGATTTGAACTGAAACACTCTATTGATGATCTGATCTGTTTTGTAAAACAGAGAGCTCTTCTCACACAAGTCTTCAAGACCAGTCTCAGGAATCTAGCCTCAGATGGGAGGGTGGCCCAGAGGACTGTTAGGTTTACTTACCAACCTGGAATTTTGTGATACCCATCTGGAAAGTAACAGAGAGAACAGTCTTCACTGAGTAATAAGTTAACATAATTATTATTAAATGATTTTTTTTTAACTCTAATACTCTACAAGTCTTATGAAACACTAAGAAATGACTTGCTTCAAAAACTACCATGCTCATGTTTGGAGTATGAAAGTAGAAAAGTATAAACTCTGATTTTCCCTCCGTAATTACTAAGAGATTTTCCCAATCTGCAGTAGCCATGCCACCAAGCTCTCTTCTCCCCATTACCAAGCATACTAATCTACCTCCACCTCCACCCAGAGTAATCTTCTACTCTTGCTATAGCAGAGAAGACATCCGACCTGCACCTAGGCCAGTCCATCCCCACCCCCAGCACCCACCTCCATGTTACATGTGAAGCTAAGGCACCTCAAACTTCTCATCTCTAACACTTATATCCATCTTCCTCAATCTGATTATCCTCAGTATTTCACTTTCTTAGGGAAGGTGTGACCCTCCATCTAGTTAGATATACTAGAAATGTAGGGGTCAACTCATCAAATCTAGTCCCCTGCCTTATCTCTCTCACCATGTTCTGTCCACCTGCCCTTCTGAATACCTGTCCCTCTTAGCTATACCTTTCTTCCATCAGTCACCTTCATCACTCTAATCAGCCATTATCTCTGACCTGAACTGACCAAATAGCTTCCTAACCAGTTAGAGACCCCTCCACACAGCTCTGTAGGTAGCAATCAAAGATACCTTGTGAAGTGTGTGTGTGCATTCAACATTTGCCTAAACATTTAAATAGCATTCATTTTTTTTTATAGGATAAAGACCCAGATGTATAATGTGGCCTATACTTCTAGTGTATGCCTGGCATGTTGCCTGCCATCCCTTCAGCCTCAACCAGCATCACTCTCTCCCTTTCTCTCATTCCCCCCAGGAGTTGTAGCCAAAATAGCCTCCTGACACTCTCTCTGGAGACACACAGTGTCCTAAGGCCGCAGTGGGGATCTTTGCACGTTCTTTTTCTCTGCCTAAAATGCTCTCACCTCTCAAGCTTACTTGCCCTGACCAGTTTAAATTCTCCTACAATATACTTTAAAACATCCTCCCACGTACAAACTAATAATTGCAAGAGTCATGCATTGTGTCATTCATTCATTTTTATCCTAGTCCACTAGGTTTCAAACTCCATGAAATGAACATTTGAGCATCTGCAGGTTGTTTTTCATTGTTGTTTTTTAAACACTGATCTGCCACAATAATGGGATTCAGTTCGGATTTGTTGGATAAAGGATTTCTTAGCTCCTTTATAGAAGACGAGTGTCTTGAAGCCTTTGAACTTCTCTATAACATTCTGACCCCAAGGTGAAAATATTGATCCCTCATCTGTGTTCTTCTCCCGTATTATATGGCACTTATAACAAATTTAGTTACCGGTCGTTACCTTTCCTGGCTAGCCAGTGAGTTATAGTTTTAGGTATGGAGCATGTCTTACTCATGTGTGCCCCTGCTGTCCCCTAAGAATATTTGGACCTTACTGAGAACTCAGTGTAAGCTAATTGGGATGACTTCAACTCCTAGTAGAAGTTGGCTTGTATGTTGTTGGAGATGGCGTTGGCATTTCTCTAGAAGAGCACACAGGGCCCTAGATTTATACAAGAGACTCAGTCATTCTTAAGGGGAGTTTAGGTCGCGTCCACCAAACATGGATAAATCAGAAAACTGAAACTCTGGCCTAATTATCCAATTCATTAATTAGGTGTCAGAAGTATTGGTGCTCACTTTATTTTCCATTTACCAGAGATATGGTAACACATACATTTTTCATGGCAACCATAAAATTGCACTTCAATTCCACAACTCTTCACCAGAAACCCAAAGACAGCCGAAGTCTTAACAAGTTCATACAGCCATTAAAAAGAAAAGCATATATTAATGAAGTTCTTTGCTCTTTTGATTTATAAACTTCTGCCTTGTTACAAGGCTCCCAGATAACCACTTTAGGAAAAATACAGGCTGCAAACGTCCCATATTTCAGTGATCAAAATAAAATTAAAATCAAAGCCACGGCAACTCAGAAATGAAAAAATCAAGTTGTAAGGCATTATTTCAGGCTTATGGCCTCCAGCCAGCAAGGCCACCTTCTGATCCCGTCTGCCTCAGTTACTGGCTCTGTACCCTGTCTGTATTGGTTTATTTTGTATCTTCGTCTCCTCATCTGGAAAATGAAGATAAAAATGGCCCCAGAGTCACAGTGCTATTACAGAGAGTAAAGAATTACTATTACACATACAAAGCTCTTAGAATACTTCCAGGCACACTGTAAGACTCCACGAATGTTCACGCCACAAAGGAAACAAAAAAAAGTGTTACTGATCTTCAGAACATCCCCTCTTAAAAAATTTGGAGACCCTCCCCAACAAAAAAGCAATACATTTTTGGGGAAGCTGTCCTAGGAGCATGAGAATCAGAAATGGTATCAAGGGCAGCGTTTAAACAAAGAGACGGGACTTTGTCTGAAGGGCTTTGTGTATCATGCTCAGGCCTGGACATCACATTAAACCCGCTCCGGTGCAAAGTGACTGCGCTGTTTGTTTGGCGGTCGCCGGGCTGATAGCGGCGGCAGGATGTGTTAATTTCTTGTTCAGCGCGTGTGGATGTGCTCCGCGCAAACAATGGGCTCCGAGGGGGACGGCCGCGCCGCCCGGCCCCCACCGGCGCCCCGTTTCCGGACTTTCGGCCGCACACATCCCGCCTTTGTTTTCCCGGGACCGGCCGCGCGTGTCGCTGCCGCGGTCACCCCACCAAGCTTTTCCGCCGGCCGCGCCTCGCCGAGAGGCCGCGGGGTCGCGGGAGGAAGCGCGGGAGGAAGCGGCGGGCGGCGGCGGCGGGGGCGGCCGGGGGGCGGCGAGGGGCGGGCGGCCCGGGGCCCGCGGAAGCGCCGCCGCCGCCCGCCGCGCTCGGGGAAGGCCTGCGCGCCGCGATAAGGCGCTGCCCCGGCCCATTGTCTGCGCGCCGCGGCCGCCCGAGTGAAAGTTCCCCGGGCGCGGCGGGATGCGCGGCCCCTCCCGCACTTGGAAGCCGCCGCGGGCGGGGGGACGGACACTGGCCATTGTGTCCCCCCGCCACGCCCGGCCGCCCACCCTCCCAAACCGGAAAGGTGGAGTGGCCGCCCCTCGGGTGTCACCAGCGCCTGCCTTGCAAAGCACTTCTAAAGGCGCGCTGTTAAGCAGATCGCCAACTCCAGCGATTTCCCGGCGAAAATAAATGCCCTTGGCCTCGGCTCAGCCCACAGCGCTCTCAGTGTGGGGAGCATCAAGGCCAGTTGAATTTATGAGCCTCCTGGTTCATTAAAAAGAAAAAAATAATAAAATAAATAATACATGTAAAAATGAAATGTAGAAACAAGAAGTGTTCTCCAAATTAATACGATTGATATATACACACACAAGGGATACATATCAGTATCATTTTGCTGTTTATTAGACAGTTACAAGATTTCAAAAACACTGAGAAAAAAAAAAAATTCCAAGCCGCTGGGGTTGGAAATGAGACACCCACTGAAAGTTGTATGATGAAATTGTTCATTCTTCAAATCATTTGGTGTGTAACTGTGCCTGTTCAACCTCATTTGGGGGTCAAGGGGAATTTAAGTGTAAATTTGAGACCGTTTATGGATGGCAGGCTCGGGTCAGGGGGCTCTAATCCTTCTCCCCCCTACTCCTAACCCCAGGCCGCAGCCAGGATGATCTGATGTACCCCGCTTTCTCCAGGGTGGAAGCGTCTCAAGCCCACTCTCTCTACCTGGACTGCTTTTGTGTTTTCCCCACCCCTACAGGGGTGCTCATTACTGAACACTCAGCACAGAATAGAGAAATAGCATAGACAAGAATATCACATTCATTCATAAAATCTATTCTACATAGGACCAGGGTAGTATGTTTATTTGAAACTACCTGTCTATCATTGACCACATATAATACTCTAAAATACACTAAGTGCCTGTCAAAAAAAAACACTGTGTTTCAATGAAAAAATTAAACATCATCTACAGCACACCCTTCTGGCTGCCCAGTTCTGGGTGGATCTGTTCACTGTCTTTGAGCTATTGGGTCAATCTTTGTACATTACAGGTAACTGACAGCAATGTAAATTCCCTCCGATCTAGGGTAGATCAAATGGACATCACCACCTCCCTTGTGGAAAAAAAAAGTCTTGGTTTCATTTGCCATTCACTTCAACATTCTTTTATATATTTGTATATATTCCATTTACACTTACATTGTTTTAACTTTCCCTTTGAACTGGTGATAACATCTGTAAAGTAAAATAAATTCTTCAATTCATACTTATACCTGTGTGAAAGTCATGATTTTACTTTTTTTTGAAAATTATCTTTTAACAGGCCTCCCAATGAAGTGTATCACAATCAAAGAAAAGCAGGAAAAATACAATGAAAGCTTTAGTTCACTATCAGATGGAGGAGGCAATACTTTAATTTGTTTGTTACATATATGGGGCAATAACTGAGGACTTATTACCAATGACCTGGGACATGAAGTGATTACTGATCCCTGGATTATTTTTTTTACTAACTAGTGAAGAAATGGAGGGTAGGTAGGAAGAGCCCCAGAAAGGAGTCAGAAGATCTCTATTCAAATTCTGATGGTGCCACTTATCAATTGTGGCCCCAGGGAATTACCTAAGCCCCAGTTTTTTCATCTATAAAGAGGGACTACTAATGTTTAGCTCCAGTTGTTGTTGAAAACATAAATGACACAGTCTTCTTGAAAATGCTGCTACTGACCTTGTTCAGGAAATGTGGAAATTCGCCCTTATAAATTGATGCAGGGGTGTGACTAGAGTAAGGACCCCCATAACTCTGTGAAGGAATAGGACTAGCTAAAAAAATGATAGTAATCAACCTCTGTCGTCCGGTTTGTTTGATAATAGTTAGTTGCTGTCACCTTATGTACTTCTCTATAATTGCTACTTTAGATAGCACAGCTGGGAGTTATAAAGATTTCTAAATTTTTTCCATAAATAACACCACCTGTTTGGAACCTAGGGTTAGTTTCTGAGACATTTTCCAGGTCCTGCATTCCAGCCTTTGACTGATGCACCAGACCAAGGAACTGACTCAACTGGTCTTGGACTCTTCCCCAAAGGCCTTGCATTCCAGTGGATCCACCCCCAGATGGGGACCCATACCAAGGGACTGCTGACTTTACTCCCAAATGGCCCAATTAGTAGATGCTGATTATCTAATCTTCTGCCCACCAAACAGTCTTTAAAATCCCTGTCCTCCCAATTCTCTGGGAGGCAGATTTGAGAAATCTCACCCATCTCCCTGCTTAACAATATGTGGAATAAACTCTTTCTCTGTTGTAAACCCTGCTGTCTCTGGGTATTGCCTTTGTCTTGGGGAGTGGGCAGATGAACCTGGTTGGTGGCAGCTGGTTCACTCAATACTCCAATGTGTTCTGCTAGTTATCTAGGATAGATGGTACAGATATTCAAAGTGACAGGCTACCAACATAATAGAAACAGAATTTAGAGGCAGACCTAAATTTAAATTTTAGGTTCTGTACTTGGGTGTGTGGACTCAAGCAAATAAAATCATCTCTCTGAACCAATATTACTTATTTATTTAAACAAAAAGATTAAACATTTACGTGGGAAAGTTGTAAGAGAAGGAAAACAGGTAATGTGTAAAGCTCAGCAAAACGAATACATTAAATACATGTTACCTTTCAGTACGACATATCAAAATCGCGAAACCCAACTTCCAATTATCACAAACTCAGCTTCCAATTATAGTCATAATCTCTGAATTGCAAAAACTTATTTCACAGAAAAGATTTTTTAAAAAACCACCATGAATCAAAATTCTTCCTTTTAACGTGGCCACTCTCTCCTTGAAGTGGCTACAGACTAAAGAAAGGAAGTGTATCCTGAATACCCAAATGCCAAGGCTGTTTCTCCGTGGAGAAAGGAGTGTTCAGTTGTCATCTGTAAGCACAATCACCACCAAGGAAGGAGAAGTTGCAGCAGGAATGAAATAGAGAAATCTACATGGTTAAGTCCTTAACATTTCTTAGAATGTGGATGGCTCTTAGTGTGTGGCCAGGGGGAGCTATTCTATAAACGGCATCTGCTATTTAATAATGGAGGGGACAAGCTATAAAACAACATAGGCCAATAAAATCAAGATGGCCACATTCTAAGAAAAACTTCACTTACAAATCCCCTCCACACGCTTCTGGTTAAAGATATAAATAAATAAAGACACAGTTAATTATATGAAAGGTGAACGTTAGACACACAGACACCAATTCCACAGGTTGGCCAGTGACAGATGAAGTGGCCTATCAGGGATAAAAAGACGGGCAATATGCCAATCAGATTCTCTTCCTGAAATTCATACTGGGAAACAGAAGAGTCAACTAGTTGGGAATAGAAGATAAAGAAAAATATGAGGATGTGGGAGGGGGAACAGAGAAACGTGAAACAGAGTTGAGGAAACCAACAGCCCACAGGGGTGGGTGGCCGAGACAATTTTTTGTACCTCCTTTTCCATAACGGGTAGACAACCTTGGAAGGAATTCACCAGCCAGGGTCAACATTTCCCACTCTTCTCTGCATCCACAGAAATTGTGCACGCTTTCCCTGGATTGGGATCTTTAAAACAAAGGAGAGTCTCCTCTCTCTGTCTCCTTTTACACAGGCCAGACACAGAAGGCCTCAAAGCCCTAACGGACCAAAGAAGGAAACGGCACGTGGGATGGAAACCGCTCACCAAGGTGGATACCTGCAGGGCACGGTTTCTGGAGTGAGTAGCAGACTTCCACTGTATTCCACCCTAACTTAGGCAAGGACTAGGCATACTCTAGAACTGTGGTCCCCAATCCTCAGGGCCACAAATAGGTACCCATTAGAAACTGGGCCTGGCAGCAGGAGGTGAGCTGTGAACAAGCTTCATTTGCATTTACAGCCACTCTCCATCAGGAGCATCGCTGCCTGAGCTCCAGGTCAGCAGAGACATTAGATTCTCACGGGAGCGCCAACCCTACTGCGACGTGGGCACGTGAGGGATCTAGGATGTGGCTCTAGGAATGATGACAGATGGTCCTGGTGTGGTACTGATGTGGGGCCGTGTAGCTGGAGGGAAACAAGCCCAGGACTCCCAATGATTCAGCATCACAGTGAGCTGTATAATTATTTCATTATATATTACAATGCAATAATAACAAACATAAAGTATGCAATGAATTTCATGCATTTGAATAACCCCGAACCAGCCTTCCACCCCCCACCCTGGGTCTGTGGAAAAGTTGGCTTGTATTAAACTGGCAACTAGTGCAAAAAAGGTTGGGGACCACTGGTCTAGAAGAAGAGTAGAGAAAACATGTGACTATGACCACAGCGAAAAAGACAGAGAAGTGCATCACAGAGTCACCCATGTCTGTTCCCCACCCGCCTCAGGGTTCTCTGTTGCAAGTCTGTAAACTAAAAATGCACCTCCACCTATCAGGGGTGACTCCAAATAGTTATCTCTCACCTTATGTCGTAGAGAGATAGAGAGATAGCTGGGTAGGCAGACACATGAATATACACACGGTTGTGTGTGCATATACACTTAAGAAGTTAGAAGAGAAAAAATTGTATCTTTTCTACATATTTCAAATTTTCTAACAAAACACACATTTTCTTTGTAACAAATATATGCAGGCACACATCCACATCCACAAAAACAAATACTATATATCTGGTGTAGCAACTATTTTCCTATTTATTTAGGCTCTTAAATTCCCCAAAAGTTTCATGTGATATCTTGATCCTCTTTGATAAAATATTTATTATATGAAAAGTGGGACAAATATGCAGTAAATGAGTGGCCTATGCTTTCTGACAGAAAATGTTTTTATGTAGAATAAATACGCCAAAATGGGGCTCCTAACGTCCTCAGAGGCAGTCCCATTACTGATATCCAAGGAGGTTTCATGTTGTGACTTACCTTTGAAGTGTGACTGGAAATGAAGCTTTTGTTGAGCTATCATTACTCCTACTAATTTGAACAGGTCACTTGTACACTAAAATATCTCTAGAGTAAACCTGGGATAAAAAAAAAAAAAAAAGAGCATTTGTCAGTTGAAAATTTCAAACCCGATAAAGTGAAAACATTCCTTCTCAGTTAATTAGGAGTTTCCAGGAACTAATGTTGTGTCAAAAGGGGTTGGAGAATCTCTCTGGTGACTCAAAAACCTTTAAAAAAAAAAAAGAGAGAAAAAATGGGATAAAAAGAAGAGAAAAGGAAAGAGAAATCAAAAGAAAGCAACAGTGCAAAGCAATATTTTCCCTTGACACCCAAGGCCACAGTGTACAGAAGGAGGGAGCAAGTGAGTGTCGATTTCTGTTGTGGACGCAAAGCATAAGAGCAGTGTGACAACCATAACACAGAAAAATGAACATCGCAGCCAACTATGTGGGTCCTTTGAAAGTTAGTGGAAAAATGTGATATTACATTGTGTTTTTTTTTTTTTTATGGGTGAAGAGAGACAATAGACGGCACACATTTAAATAAACACGATTTGTTGTAAGTGATATTTATTGGCTCTCTACATGCTAAACATTCATTCAAACTTCTGGCACAAAGGCGTGAAACAGACGAAATGTTGAACCCATGCCAGTTATTTTATTTTATTTTGTTTTGTTTTGTTTTATTTTATTTGCCTTTGGGATGTGAATTGAATGCCTACCAGAATTAACAACCTCAATCTTAATCATATGCAGCTATTCAGGCTCCCCCCACCCCGCCCCTTGCCCTGTACCTATGATCTGTTTCTGAGAAAAGGAATCATTGTTTGGAACGTGATGTTCCCAGAAATCATTAAGACTTCCCAAGTGGGCTGGGAAGGGACGTATCTGTGTAGCATAGAAAGCATAAGTTGCTTAATTTTCATGGAAACTTCTTTTTTTGACACCAGCATATCCTGCTGTATTTGACAAATATGTTCTAGAAGGAAGCTCAATCTAGATGTTATATGTAACTTTATCTTATTCCCCTTTGAGCACTACTGTTCTTACCAAGTGGTCTCTCCACTGCCTGGAGTCATTACACCCTCTCCTTTCACATTGTCTCTCTGTAAATGTCAGGCATAACTACATTTTTATTTGCAGAGATACCACTGCTATGAATGAGTAAAAATTTTCTACTCCCCCGCCTCTCTCTCTTTACCCTGTGCACATTCTACTAATATGATTTGTTGAACAAATTGTTCCATTAATCTGGGGCTGTTTGACAGAGTGAGAAAATAAGTGCCAAAGTGAGAAGATTCACAAGAATCGGAAATCTCAGTGCCTCTTTCTCAAGGTAAATAGTTATTATATCAGGGTGTCAGACTGGTGAAATGGATGTGCTTTCATTCTCAGTTTGTAAATGTCACTTTTCCTCAGCCCATCAGGGTGACAAATGAGGTGTGGGTTACAGTAAGAGTTCATTCTTTGACAAAGTTCTTAACAGTCTATTTCAACAGAAAGCATCCAGCCTTCTTCACTTTTATAATCTAATCCCTGTCCCACTGCCAGCAGCTTCCCACTTCTCCTCAAACTGCTTTATCACAACCCTCAAAGAGGAATATCTCTGTAGAAAAACTTAAAATCTCAAATAAAAGCAAAAGTAAATAGATTAGAAAGTAATTTATAAACCATAACACAGATTTTTCCAGGAAAAATTCATTTGTTGGTTCTCAAGATTTTATGATCCCAAGAAAATTTATTATCTTTAAGTCTTTGTTTGAATTTTCTTTCGTTTTGTCTATATACATTTAACCTTGAGGGATTTTTTTACAGTGTTTTAATACTAGATAATTAATAAATATATCACATCATATATGAATAATTCTGGTTACAAGTTGCTATAATGGTAGATAAGTGAGTGAATGGCCTAGTGAAAGATAATATGCATCTTTCTACACATCTGACTAAACTCCTTCCCCCAAAATATGCTTTTTGGTTAATTTAAGACATATAATATTTGAGCAAGAATGAGACAGATTGGTTTTACAAATAAAGAAAGCTTAAGATAATATGTGCAAATATTTAGAAAAATATCATGAAGTCTGGACATAATGTGATGGAAAGATTACTAACACCTGGTATGCAGGTAGATGCTATTGTCCCAGGAATCACATCTACTTGTCTTGAGTGCATTTAAAATCATTTTGCATCACTACAAAGTCTTATCAACTAATTTGCCCTACTAACACATTTGTAATTAGAGTCACAACCACCGGATTTGATCATTGATTCATCGTGGTCTACCCCATTCCCTACCATTTGCCTTCTCCATCTTTGTCATTCTATCATTTAAACTCTCTCACCCTTGATTCCACCTGCCAAACATAAATAATATCAATATGTTATCTAATTTATCTTCTTCACAAGACAGTTGTGAGAGGAACTAAGGAGATAATGAGAATATAACTTCTGAAATTTTATGGAAAGTAATATTTGTTTACCTATATGTATTTCTCCGTGGAAGAGAATCAACAGATTTTTCAAAGAAGTTCAACCAACCCCTGCCCCCAACCACCGATGTCAAGATTGGTAGCAAAAGGTAGGGGAAAAAAAAAAAAAACTAAACAGAAGATAGGAGAAAAAACAGGTATACTAGAAGCCAAAAGAGAGGAAAGATGTGATAGTCTACCATGTCAACGTCAGAGAGGGTCAACGGGTTTATTAGATTGAGAAACTATGACGTGAAAAGGGAAAGAGAAGATGAAAGCTACCAGCCAGTCCTAAGGCTGCAGCTGGAGGTCTTTCAAGTGGGATGTGAAGAGTGGTGTGAATGACCAACCGACCAGTACATGACAGCTTTAAGAAGGATTGATTTCCGGGAGGAACAAAGCACTTGGAGTGGCCTTGAGTGAAGGGCATGATGATTCTGTCACATATGGTCAAGCCTTGGCCACATGAATGTTGGTAAGGTGAGCTTGTAGACACAATGACCTCATCCAAGGGATGAAAACACAGAGAAGGTGCTTTCCCTGCTCCTTTGCCATGGGTCCTGTGATCAAGCTTCTCAGCTACAGGTGCTTTCAAAACTCATTTGTCACAAATTTTAAAATAAGATACAGAAAGTGGGCATCATAATGAAAAAAATTAACAATTTCCACCAAATTGCAATTGAGAACATCTGTTCATCAAAAACCATCATAAAAGAGAGAGAACCCCAGAACACAAGAGTCGGAAGTTATCATGAATGCCCTCCCCCAAAAAAAACACCCACGTTATTATCTAAAATGTATGTTAAAATTCTACAAATCAAAAAGAAATCAATAAACTACAGTAGGAAAGAAAAGTTTTCTTCAACCCTCTTAGGGTCCTTGGCTGAGTCTAAAAATAAAGCTGACAAAGATTAACAGGAAAAATGCTTACAAATTTATTCAATGAGTTTTATGTGTTATGAGAGACTTCATAAGGAAATGAAGATACAAAGAAACAGAGAAATCTGTGTATTTTATGGTATCTTTGATGAAGAAGTGGATAGTTGTAGAGAAGTATAATTTGACAAAGGGGGTACACTCTAAGCTTGTTTGTTAAGATTCTTTTCTGTGGCCAAGTGCAGTGGCTCACACCTGTAATCATGGCACTCTGATAGGGCAAGGCAATTGTATTGCTTAAGCTCAGGATTTCGAGGCCAACCTGAGCAAGACTGAGATCCCAGGGTTTACTAAAAAAAAAAAAAAAAAAGTTAGAAAAATTAGCAGGGCATGGTGGTGCCCACATGCAGTCCCCACTTCTTGAGAAGCTGAGAAAAGAGAACCCCTTGAGCCCAGGAGTTTGAGTTTGCTATGAGCTCTGACTCCATAGCACTGTAGCCTGAAGTAACAGACTGAGACTGTCTCAAAAAAAGAAAAAACTTCTTTACTGCACCTTCACCAATAAGGACATTCCTTTCCTTGGGGTATAGGGAGAATCCCTCTGGAATGAAAAGTCTTCTGACCTACTTCAGGGAAGATAAATGAGATTTTACAGCCTGCTTCAGAGAAGAACAGGCAAAGGGTAAAGGAATTCTTTCTATCACAGTTTCTTTTCTTTTCTTTTTTTTTCTTTCTTTTTTCTTTTTCTTTTTCTTTTCTTTTCTTTTCTTTTTTTTGTTTGAGACAGTCTCACTCTGTTCCCTGGGTAAAGTGTCCTGGCCTTGTAGCTCACAGCAACCTCATGCGCTCTAGCAATCCCTTGCCTCAGCCTCCTGATTGGTGGCACTACCGGTGCCTGCCACAACGTCCAGCTAGTTTTCCTTTCCTAGTCTCTGATAGTTCTCTTCTCTATGGCCTGCTTGATACAAAAAGAATGGGAGAAGGTTAGGGAGAACTTTCTGCTTCTGTGGTTTTTCTCAATTTACTTAAGCTTAAAACACTCAGTATGGCAACACACCAGATTTAGGGATAGTTTGTTCTGAGCCCTAATGGTGCCTAAGAAAAATATGAGGAAAGACTTCAATAGACACATTTCCATATGGAAAATTCAAAGGACCAATGACCTTGGTAAAACTGTGCTTGATGGCATTAACATTAATAGGAATAAAAATGAAAACCATAAGTAAAACCTCTGGCCAGCTTAACCAAGAAAAAAAGAGTCAAATCTCTAATCTCATCAATTAGAAATGGTAAAGATGAAATAATAATAATTTTTGAATAGTCAATAATTCTTTTTGAGACAGAGCCTCGAGCTGTCGCCCTGGGTAGAGTGAGGTGACATCATACCTCACAGCAACCTCCAACTTTTGGGCTCAAGTGATTCTCTTGCCTTCACCTCCCAAGTAGCTAGGACTATGGGTGCCCACCACATTGCCTGGGCTGGATTCAAACCCGCCAGCTCAGGTATATGTGGCTGGCACCTTGGCTGTTTGAGCCACAGGCACCAAGCCAGAATAGTCTATAATTTTTAACATACTTTTATCTTTCCCTGGATGTGAAGACAGTAAAATGAGTTTACATTGTCTCTAATAATCAGTGGTTCTTAACCTCCCTAATTGCTGTGTTGCTACAAATGGAACAAAGGGGTTGTGACCCACAGCTTGAGAACCGCTGAATTCATATGATTCCATATTCAAGAGGAATTTTTTTAAAAATCATTTCCAAGATTTGCAGGGTTCTTTTGTGGAAGTCCAAGCACATTGCACTGTCTGAGTTCTAGCAACCTAGTTATTAAAACCCAGTTTAAAAAAGAAAATCCAGTAGAAGTGGTTCAGATAGCCCCATTGTTCTTATTTGTTGTTTATGGGGGTCTTTATGGTCCAGAACAGGGGCAACAGCTCAATAGAGGGAGAGCTGGTAGAATAAATTCTACCCTCAGGGAAATTTGCATGTTCTATACTCTAATTGACGTGGCCGACCATGTAGATGTCTAAATAGATTGGTCCCCAAAGTGAACTGATGTCAGTTTTGGCTGTCACTCCAAGCTTTCTGCCTAAACTCTCCATATTGTCCATAGACCTAGTGCAGTAAATAATTGTGAAAATGAATTGTGTGAATAGATCAAGCAGTAATCACTGAAGTTTTTTCTTCAACCAGCAAAAATTTTCTTTTCTTTGGCCCCTAAGCTGGAAAATTTGGAAGAAGAGCACTGGTTTTTAGCCTCAGCTGGGTATTTGATTCATTTGGAGAGGTTTTTAAATGTTTAGTATCCAGGATGCAATTCAGACTCATTCATTAATCTGAATCAGGTATTAGTATTTTTTAAAGCCTCCCAAGAGATTCTAAATGCACAGCCAGACTTAAAACTACTGTCATCAAAAAACTACTGATGCCTGGGTACCATTGCAGACATGCAGTTGGAAAAGATTTGGGATACAGCCTGAGTTCCAGGAGTCCTACAAGTTTTCTAGGTGATTTTAGGTGTCTGGCCTGGTTTAGAGGTGGGATAGAATGCAATGGCTATATAAAATGAAAAGACATTCTATATATGGTGAGACCATCTTCTCAATCATCTTACTTTCCACCTTTCTCCCCAGCCAGGGAAAAATATCTCTGCATTAGGAAGGATTGGCTTGGCATAAGGCTTTACCTTATTAAGCTTCTGAGAAACGTCTTTGAAACATAATTGGTAAGATGTAGAGATGAATCTATCCTGTAGATCTGCTGAGGGTTTCTAATAAGAAACTACTTCTAGCAAATTGTGCTATATCTGAGTTTTAAGTTTTGGGGAAAGGGGGAAAGATTTCTACCTTGAAAGGAGGTGTCACATACCCTGCCAACCTATCTTTCTCACCTATAGAGTTTGATTTCATTCACCTGGCAGAGATCAGTCATCTCCAATATACATCACAGACCCCTAGAAGCTACAAGATTAGTAAGATCTAGAGAATTTAATTGTTCTTTGTGGTAGAAGAGAAAGAAAAATGAAAATAAGAGGGAGGGGTGAAAGAAAGAGAACTTGGCACACAAAAAGGGTGTCCATCCCTGTTGGATGCCTACAAAAAGAGAGGCCACATGGGTGCCCAATTTGGTGGCTTATCAACATCCAAAATGATTCCAAACTTTTACACGAGAGCCAAGGAGACGATCTGCAAAGGTGACATTGGGGCAACGCTTTATTTTTGAACAGAAGCAAAACTTTAGAGATGGGTCGAGCTGAGCCTTGTAAAACTTTTTAATCAATACTTAGATGTCAGAAGGTAACGAATATTTCACACTGGGGGAAAGAAAACCTGACACATAGAACTATCTTCATTGTATTTGTTGTGTTTCTCCCTCAACCTACACAGACTCCCAAAAGATTCGAGATGTGCAGGCAAATTCAGTTTTATAATAACCCCTATAGTGTCAATGATTGAGGCTGAAAAGTTTCGCACTGGATTCAGACAAACCGAAAAAGAATTGAGGAGCCAAAGGCAGCTGTGACACGCCGTTTATTCAACTTGTGGCAGCCAGTAAGCAGGCATGGGGCATGGCCTTCATTCAGCTTGCGAGAGCAGATGACCCCGCATAAAAACCCCCAGCCAGATGGAAAGCCTTGGGCTTATATAGTAGCCGTAACAACAGTGACTCCAAATCAAACACTGATGACAATTACTTAGCAGCACACAGTACCTTTCAGCTTAATCATAGTTACTCAAAACAACCGGGCACCTTGTGGCTCTCCAGTGAGAAACCCTAATTTAACTTATCTTTCCCACACCCCTAAGTACCTCTTTGGGGATATTATAAAGCAAAAGTTTGATTCTGTAGTGTAAACAATGCATTTTTATTTGTGTTCTCTGAGATAGCAGGGGGGCAGCAGGGGGCCTCTTCTTCCCTGCCTTACTGCACCAGCTGCTTGGCCTTGGGTCCAGGTGGCATTGTTGGACTTTGTGGTCTTAAGTTCCGAAATGATGAGATGGTCGTGGGAGCAAAGAAATTGAGGGGGGATTCTGGAGTAGGAAGGCTGTGTCATTACTGACTTTAAATTTTACACTTCCCCCATGCTTTCTCTCTGTTGGCCCTTTGGTTCAACACTGGTGGTCGGCCTGCACTGCAGCTTGGAGGATCCCTGCCCCCATCACGCCACCTATTCTGACGATGTCTTCTCACCCGCTCACCCCAGCGGTACTCATTAAGCAGGCTGATTTTCAGGGCCTCCCTTCCCACTTTTGATTACCTTGTTATCTGCCTTCAAAGCTAAGCCGTAATTAATGAATTCCCAGATGGGAGAATAAGCCTGGCTGTTGCCAGCAAGTCCGTCCCTCAGGGAAGCCTCCACTTCCCATCAGAAAGGGGCAGACGTTTGGCTGCTGTCCAGTGCAGGGCTTCACAATTCCAGTTTGATAAAACCTCTCTCCCTGGGAATCCACTTCCTCAATCACCAACACTTGAGAGCTAATTACACTGATTTAATGCACCTGGCTTTCTCTTACACTTAAAAGCTCAATGGGCGAGATCAGCATTTATTGGAAAGCCAGGGAGTCAATGAGGCCTAGTTAGTTCCAGAACATGTGCTGGGTCCAAGTGAACACAGGCCCCTTCAGCCCCCGGGAAGGCTTTCTACCCTCTTGTTGTGAAAGGGCCATAAACCACACTGGTCTCAGTGCTAGGGCTGCCATGGGCTCAGGCTGTTTTCTGATGGTTTAATGTGTGTGCATCTCCTTTGCACAGTTAACAACAATAATAGACGGGAAGCTGGGGTTACCTTGAGGGGGGCCACAGAGAGTTGTGGCTAAGAGAATGGGCTCTGATGCCAGACATTCCTGGGTTTAAAATCTGCTTCCAACACATTCTGCTCCCAACACTGAATATGTTAGAGGATTGGGCAAAGTAATTACCCTCTCTAAGCTTTACTTTTTCAGTCATACAATAAGGTACCACCGTCTACCTTAGTGTTTTTCAACCCTTTTATTTCCTGGCACACTTGAACTTATAGCTAAATTTCCGCAACACACTTCAATTATATTCATCAAAAAAAAAAAAAAAGAGTAAATGGGGCCTCACATCTGTAATCCTAGCACTCTGGGAGGCTGAAGTGGATGGATTGACTGAGCTCAGGATTTTATTTTTTATTTATTTTATTTTTTTTGAGACAGAGCTTCAAGCTGTCCCCCTGGGTAGAGTGCTGTGGCATCACAGCTCACAGCAACCTCCAACTTCTGGGCTCAAGCAGGTATCCTGCGTCAGCCTCCTAAGTAGCTGGGACCACAGGCGCCCGCCACAACGCCCGGCCATTTTTTGGTTGCAGCTGTCATTGTTGTTCCTCGGGCCTGGGCTAGATTCGAACCCACCACCTTAGGTGTATGTGGCTGGCGCCTTAGCCACTTGAGCCACAGGCGCCGAGCCTGAGCTCAGGATTTTAAGACCAGCCTGAGCAAGAATGAGAACCTATCTCTATTAAAAACAAAAAAACTAACCAGGTGTCCTGTTGCAAACCTGTCATCCCAGCTGCTAGGGAGGCTAAAGCAAGAGGATTACATAAGCCCAAGAGTTTGAGGTTGCTATGAGCTATGATGATGCTATGACACTCTACCTAGGGTGACAAAGTGAGACTCTGTCTCAAAAAAAAAAGTAAAAAGAAGGGTGGTGCCGGTAGCTCAGTGAGTAGGGCGCTGGCCACACACCAAGGCTGACGAGTTCGAACCGGGCCAGGAACAGCTAAACAACAATGACAACTGCAACAAAATATAGGCGGGCATTGTGGCAGGCACCTATAGTTCCAGCTACTTGGGAGGCTAAGGGAAGAGAATCCCTTAAGCCCAAGAGTTGGAGGGTTGGAGGTTGCTGTGAGCTGTGACATCACAGCACTCTACCCAGGGTGACAGCTTGAGACTCTGTCTCAAAAATAAATAAATAAATAATATGCTTACTGTGCTTTGAACCTCTTTTGAAAATGATTTAATTATCTTTAAAATTTTTCGCAGCTCACCTAAGATCCTCTCGCAGCACACAGTGCGGTTGAAAATTACTGATCTAGCTTATCCAGCAGTTCTCAGGTTTAGCTCCACACGAGAGCCACTGGGGTCGCACCACCTGGGATGCTGACATGACTAGTGTGGGCTGCACCTGGAGGCTGAGAAACACCGTCATGTGGATTTACTATCACGAGGCAGTGCATATAAACTTGCCATTCAAATTGTGGTCTGTGGACCTGTAGCACTGGCATTCGCCAAGAACTCACTAGAGTCTAGAAATTTAGATTCACACCCAATCCTGATGCACTCTATCAAGAATCCACATTGTAACCAGCTGTCCAGGTGACTGGAGAGCATGCTGCAGTTTGAGAAGCCCTGATCTAATGCACCTGGTATCAGCCCCATGCAGCAGGAGCTCCTCAGCGGAGAGAGTGGTTTTGTAACTATCAGCAGTGTAGCCACGCGCCAGGTAGAGGGTCTGCTGGGAACACTGCAGCCTGCACACCTCCTGGCTGGATGGACTTAGCCTTTCTGAGCTTGTTTTCCCCTCAACTATGCAGGAGGTAGATCTGAAACTTGCCCACACCTCTTTGTAGCTGAGACAAGTCAATGAAAAGGAACCTGCTCATTAACTGTCTAACTCTGCTGCGTGAAGGCAACAGAACAAATGCCACTGATGAGGCAATTTCATACTGTGATTCCAGTGTTCTAACCTGCCAGGCCGAAGAGAAACTCAGCAAGTAGGGCAGGTGTAACATACTTTATACAGCTCAGTAGGTGAGCCAAGTTCCAGGAGGTCCCCTACCTGGGCAGCTAAGTGACACATGGTAATCTGTGATCCACAGTTTACACAGGGCAAAGGTCCTGGGCACCTTTATACCCAGAGGAACAAAAGGAGCAGCATGCCGATGGCAGTCACATCAGCAGGACTTCACTATCCAGGGGCCAAGGTGCCTTCCTGTGGGTGAGAAAGCCCAAATGCTTTCAGGTGTCCCTATACATAGTGTTCCCATCCTGTGCCCACCCCAAACCCCCTGAAATCAGCACCAATTCCCTCCCCTTCCTCTGCAGTCAAAGAGGATGTTAGGGTTACAGAACGTCCTAGAGGCAGCGCACCTCAGTAGGAGGGAGCAGGGAGCCATTGATCATTGCACGTGGGTTTGTGTGGGGGAGTTTTTAGAAGGAAAGTTTGAGAATGTGGGTGCCCGGCTCAGGATCCTATGCCACCAGGAAGCAGCAGCAATGCAGGGACTCTTTTGTACCTCGCCTTGTCCCCTCATATGGTTTTGTGCATGTAGCATTAACAGACGCTTCTTCCAACATTTGGATTTGCAAATGTAATAGGGAAGGGCTTTTTCCTGAAGACGTCTGTGGTGTTGATTGGGTAGGGCAGGGCACCTCGGCTTTCATTCTGGCTGCATGCAGTAGTGTAGTACCCACTTAATTCTGTTTGCTGCAAACAGCATCAGTGATGTCTACTATTTCCTAGGTGGTTGAAGGTGCATTTGTTTGTGGAGACTGGGTGAACTTTTACTGGGGACTGGGACACCAGGTAGGCCAGTCCGCAGGCCCCATGGTGGCAGTGGTGGGCTAAGGATGTCTATTCTGGGGCTTCAGGGCAACACATATTTGCGTTCATGTTAATAGGTCCAGATGGCTTGCTCGGGTTCCAGCAGTGGCAGCCATTGGGTGGGTGAGCGGGCAGGTCCCCAGCCCCCTGGCCAGCAGATGTGGTAGGGATGAAGGCAGTGGCAGTGGCAGGACAACCCTCTGGCCCCCAGTGGTGGCTGTAGTAAGCTGAGCAAGCCAGTCTCCCAGCCCGTAGGTGGTATGTGTGGGTGGGAGCCCACTGTAGGGGTAGCACCAGTTTGGGTGGGGTCATGCCCAGGCCTTCAGGGGTGGCGGATGAGGCCAGGATCCTCAGGCTCCCCCAGAGTCACACTCAGGCACATCCAGGGTGGGTGGAGGCAGCAGGGGGTCTGTCCTCAGACTCTCCAGTGGCACATGAAGGTGCCGGAACTCCTGAAATTTGTTTTGCTAAAGCCACATTAAACAACTGTACTGTTATTCCATTCTTTTTTTTTTTTTTTTGAGACAGAGCCTCAAGCTATCCCCTTGGGTAGAGTGCTGTGGCATCACAGCTCACAGCAACCTCAAACTCCTGGGCTCAAGTGAGTCTCCTGCCTCAGCCTCCCAAGTAGCTGAGACCACAGGTGCCCACCACAATGCCCAGCTATTTTTTGGTTGCAGCCGTCATTGTTGTTTTGGCGGGCCTGGGCTGGATTCAAACCTGCCACCTTAGGTGTGTGTGGCTGGCGCATTAGCCACCTGAGCCACAGGCGCCGAGCCTGTTATTCCATTCTTTTCCTCTTCCTCAAAAGCCTTCCCCCTCCCCTGTATGATGCAGAGCAAAGAGCGGCCACCACAGACAACCGAGTTGTAATGGCCATTCTTTGTGGCTCTAATAAGGTTTGAAAAGAATACAATAAAGCCATATCTACACATAAGAAACCCACAGTTGAGTGGAAAGAGTCTGGCCGGCTTCCCACTATCATATTTTTTTACAGCCTTCCTGCTTTTATTATCTTACGGGCACTTAGTGAAGATTGACAGTAACAAATAAAAAATACTGGAGATTAATGACATGGGGAGAAAATTACCCTAATTCCAAGTAAACCGAGGACTAACAATACATCCAAGTAGCACACTGAAAAGTCCAACAAACTGTTATTGGGAGACTAGCCTTGCTTTCAGCAAGTAATGCCCTGGGGCTGCTCTAAAACAAGTTCAGTTATGGAGAGAAGCTGGTCCAGGGACCACCTGAAGGCTGGGGGGCCAGGAGTTTATAAAATGGTGGAGGCTTCCCAGGTGGGGCATTCTGTTTAAAATATGTATAGTATTTCTTTATTATTATTATTTAGGGAGTCACTTTGCTACATGGATGAGTTGTATGGTGGTGAAGTCAGGGCTTTTAAATGTGCCCACCAGGTGATGCATTCTTAATGCCCCCTCCCCCTTAGGAGGCTGAACCCCCAAAGTCAAAGAAACTGCTCCGTATTAATCTCCCCACTGGTTCAAGGCTGTGATTACTCACAGTCTGACTTAAATGGTTCTGTGTTTGTTCCATGTGGTCCTTGCTCAGCAGGACTGTACTTGCGGGTTCTTTTCCTTCCTCCCACCATCTAGGCACTCTTCAAATGCCCCACCTTGTGTCATAAAGAGAAGGAGCACAGATAGATTCTGAGATGAAACAGGAGTGAAGTAAGTCATCATAAATGGCACAGCCATTTCTTCTGTTCATAAGTTTTAAAAGTATCTCGTGAAGCTAGTCATGAAGGTACTAATTCGTCCGATTCTGCTTTAGTTCACTTTGGCCATTTCTGCAGAAGTGGACTAGTTTTCCTCGTGCATCTGATGGGGTGTGCAGGTGATGAATGAAGCTGTATGCAGGGCCTCCCCACCCCTCCCCCTCTACAGCCTGATTTCTGGCCCAGTAACCAGGGCCCAGGCTGTGCTGGTTCCTCACGGGCAATACTGGCAGCCTTATGTGACAGCATCTGGTCCTTGTAAAGTGGTGACAGCAGCCTGATTATTGCTTATTGCTTTTCTCATCTATGCAAAATTGTTAGCATTCCACGGGAACCATTAGCCATATAAAGCACCACCTGCTCCTCTGGGATAAGGAAATAATTAATAATTTTGAAAGACTTAACTCATCCTGCTGGTGGCACATGCAAAGAGAGGAACCTAACCTGGCACAACAGCTGCACTTTCACGACGGTGAAGGAAGCAGCGGAGCTTCCCAGCCCAACAGTTCCCTTCTAATTAAGTTATGTTTTTAAAACAGATTGTGATAAAGTGGTTACTATATGCCAGGCACTATTCTAAGAGTTTCACAAATACTAACTCATTTATCCCCAAAGCAACCCAATTCTGCAGGGAGGGGGGAAATGAGACGTCTTAGGGATGTTCTGTTTCTTAATCTGGATGCCGCTTTCTTGAGTGTCTTCGATTTCCAAAAATTTGTCCACTATATACTTACAATACGTATACTTACTGTGGCCAGAGATGAGGCTGCAGAGGACATGTTCAGGGCAGGTTTATTGGAAGGGGAGGGTGACCCATCTGGGTAGTGCAAAGATGGTGTCTGTGACGAGGGGCAGTTAGAGACCCCTTTTATATGGGGCCGCAGGGGTCGGGCAAATTCCACAGCTTGCCTGGAAAGTTAGGGTCTTCTGGTGTAAACTTCTGGGAGGTTGGGCTAGCCAGATCCTTTGTGTCTTTGCCTTAGGAGGCTCGGAGGAGGAAGAGAAGGGGAAAGCGTTTGTGTGTTCCTGTGTTAGGCCCCCACAACACATACGTATGCCACTCTTCAAAAGAATGAAGGCAAAAGTCCCAGTGGATGCCAGCATTTTTACCCCTCTGAGACCAAGATTGGTCTCAGTTATGTACTAGCTCAAGGGGGGAATAAAGGGGCAGCTGTGATTTCATTATTATTTTTTTTTCTTTGCTTCTTCTTTTTAGATTAGTAATAATAGTTAATAGTTATAAGAGGGAAGAACAAAAAACTGAGGAAAAGAAAAGGCAAAGGGAAGGGGGGGGCAGGGGTGGCAAGAAGCTCCACAACAGACCCAGGCCGTAAATCAGGTAAACAGCCCTGATAACAATAACCAATCAGAAGTTTACACGGTACTAACTCCAGCAAAGACCCCAACTACAGAAAGACAGGTAACCTTGTCCTTTGTACAAGCCACGACATAGGAATTGATTCAGTGGCTCCACATACCAGTTGAACACTCATACTTGCATTGAAAACTGGCATCACACACTTTAAAGATGAATGATAAAATCCATACCAATAACTTAAAATTTTAATTTTTCTTAGAACATTAAATCACAAATAAAAAAACACTAGAAGTAAAAAAGGATTGCAGGAAATATTTTAAAAGCTTTGCGCTTTATTACAATACATTTAATGGTCCCTTTTTTCCTGCTATTTCTGAGCATTTTGCATAAGCCCCCCCAAATTATGGAACTGGCCCTGCCTACAAAGGAGCAGCACTGAGGAACTTCAAGGGGCTTTCGAATCATTTTATATCTTGACTGTGGTGGTAGTTACATTCACATAACTACACATTTTACCATATATAAAGTATAACTTAATTTTTAAATGGGGAAAAATTTATATATCAAGGACTGATTATACATGGCTTTTATGGCTTTTATTGATAATAAGAGTTAACTCCAGCAGAGCCCACATTTTTTGAGGGTGAAATATTTTGCACCCAGTACCATGAAACAATGGCAGAATAATGAGCTCTTTTGTTTACTCCTTAAACTTTCCCAGTATCATGCTAACCAGCACCTGTTCTCAGAATCCCTGTTTGACTTTGCTTGTTTATCCTGAGACAGAGCTGGCTGGTAAAAACCAACTTAGCATCCTTGGGACAGGAGCCACCCAGCTGGAGGCTGGTTGCAGGTAGGAACCCTCATATGATATGGCTTCCCCTGCCGGGGAGGCCAGTGTCCTAGGGCAGTGATCCCCAACCTTTTTGGCACCAGAGACCAATTTCGTGGAAGACAGTGTTTCCACAGACTAGGGTGGGAGGGCATGGTTTTGATATGAGTCTCCAAGCATTTGACTTATTATGGTCTCTGTGCAGTCAAGCCTAATGATAATCTGTATTTGCAACCACTCCCACTCCCTACCACCTTAGGTCATCAGACATTAGATTCACATAAGGAGCAGGCAACCTAGATCCCTCCCATACACAGTTTACAGTAGGGTTCACGTTCCTATGAAAATCTAATGCTGCCACTGATGTGATAGGAGGCAGAGCTCAGGCAGTGATACAAGTGATGGGGAATGGCTATAAATACAGATGAAGCTTCCTTAGCTCACTACCTGCTGTGTAGCCCATTCCTAATAGGCCACAGACTGGTGCTGGCAAAGTTTTTTTGTAAAGTGCCAGATAATAAATATTTTCAGCTTTGTGAGCTAGACTGTCTCTGTGGCAACTACTCAACTCTGCCATTATAGCAAAACTCAGCCATAGGTGAAATGTAAACAAAAGAACCAGGCTGTGTTCTAATAAAACTTTATTTACAAAAACAAGTAGTGGGCCAGATTTTGCTTAGTTCCCCTGATCTATAGAAATCTTACTTTATAGTTCATTCGGTAAATATTTATCAGCCACAGATTTTCCTAGATACTTTGAATTCATCAACGAGGGAAACATGAAAATCCCGGCCCTCATGGAACTCACATTCTAATGGAAGGAGGTAACAGACTATAATAAACATACAAAACAAGTAAGTAACATAGTATTTTAGAGGGTCATAAATGCTTTAAAAATAGGTTTACAGAGGATTAGAGGTGAAAAGGGTTAGGCCTTGTTGACAAGGTGACACTTGAGAAACAAGTAAAAGAGGTGAAGTACAGGGAGAATGGGGTCTGTGGACAGCTGCACCAGCTTATGTCTTAGCTTGTTTCTTTCCCCTTAGTATTCCTATTTATTACTTGTTTTAGGTTGTGAATCTTCTTTTCTCTTTCTTATTTTATCTGTCTTTTTTCTTGCTGCTTTTCCTCCTAAAAATGCTGTTTTAAGGATATGGAGCTCTGCGATTTACCTCCCTATCCTTCACAGTTTACTCATATTTTCCTCCTCATTTTCCTTTGGTTTATGTCCAGTCTATCCTAGAGTTTATTACTCATTCATTGTTTCAACAATATCAGTTACTGTACGTTTCATTTTCAAGAAAACCATTATTTGAGGAAAACCTTTTCTTATTCTCTAATTGCTTTTTCATAGCAGTTTTTTAATTAAATTATTTTATAATTTCTCTAATTTTTCCCTAAGTGACTACATAAAAAAGTCTGTGTGTGTGTGTATTCTTAAAGAGGCTGAGGTTTAGACTAAGACAGTGATGGTAAGAACAGAAAGAAGATAAAAGATTTGAGAAATAAGGAAAGTAGAATTTAAGGGACTGGGGAAGGGATTGAGGTAGAGAGTAAAGAACTGGAAGAACAGTAAGGTTAGGGCTGAGGTTTTGTGTATAAAGCAGTTGATGGTATTCAGAACATGGTGCCCACGAAATGACTATAGAAGACCAGAAAATGTCGCCCCAAATATACCTGTTTGGTGTATGATCTAAGAGTCCAAAATAGACACCCTTTATCAATGAAGACAGGCCCTAAGGTTAGGGAAACAAAAGTTCCCTATGGGTGAAGGACCTGGATAGCATGGAAAATTTTTAAATTCCTATCAACTATAAGAAAAATTTCATTTCTGCTAAACTCCCTATCAGCTATTGGGCTGTTTTACAACCCAGACCACCACAACTCTGACTGGACAGAGGAGTGGTCTTCTAAACGTCCTTCTCTAATAAGCCATTGCAAACCTTAGCTCAGTTTCTTTTTTTCTCCTTCTTTTATCTGTCTTTGTGTCCTATACTTCACCTTTTTTTTTTTTTATTAATTGATTTCTGTATACATTGATGCAAACATGGGGTACATTGTGCTGTTTCATATACAATTTGAAACACCTTCATCAAGCTGGTTAACATAACTTTCATGTCATTTGGTTGATCATTGTATCAAC
>CAUYQV010104599.1:0-25393 GCA_963574575.1 Galagoides demidoff | reverse complement strand
GCGCCGAGCCAAAAAAAATTTTTTTTAAATAAATAAATAAAAATGTTTTTTTCTCTCTGAAGAAGGGCCATTTTTAAGCAAATAATATGCTAAAAATATCACTGGGTACATAATGTGACTCGTTTGACTGATGGCCACATTTAGAAGCGTTCCAGCTATGAGTGTTTCCCCATCTCCGGAGGAGGCGGGCCGAGGACTCCTGCCTCTTTCTCCCTTTCCTTCTTCTTCGGAAATGAATTCACTCCTCATGGCTCATGTCTCTTCAGACCTAAATCCTGACTCGGGATCTGAAGGTCTTCTGTCCGCTTCGTAGATACACCCCAGAAGCATAACCAGTGTAAGCTGAATGCACAGAGTTCACGCATGCGCGCGCGCACGTAGTCTCTAACTTGGCGAATCTTTTTCTTTTTTGTTTTTTGGCAGTTTGAACCCGCCACCTCTGGCATCTGGGCCAGCACCCTACTCCGTTGAGCTACAGGCGCTGCCCCTAACTTGGTGAATCTTACAACATACACATGGATGAAAGTAAAATGAAGCGCCGTCCCGGGCCCCTCACCACACACACGGATGCTGAGACCCTGTCTCCATAGGGCATCTCCGAGGCGCCCCAGAGACTGTGACCTGCCTCCACCTGACTCCACACCCGTCCTGTCCTGTTCTGTTCTCCTCACTGGGCATTAGGGCTCTGACATTTTGTTCTGTCCATCTAGAACAGTGTTTTTCAAGTTTTCCGTTTATCTCACGGCACATTTAAACCTATAGTTAAATTTCCTTGGCACGCTTAAATTATGTTGATCCCCCGTCCACCGAAAAAAAGAATATATCTACTGTGCTTTGAACTTCGTTTGAAAACAATTTAATTGGTGACCTTTAAAAATGTTGACAGCACACCTAAGATCCCCATGTGCCCTGGCACGGTGGTGCAAATCACTGATCTAGAACTTCCTTTCACCTGCTCTTTCCTTAGGTTGCTCTCATTTCATACAGGACTCAGGTGCGGTTCCAACAGGCCTCCCCCAGAGGCGCATGTGAGGTGAGCTCTGCCCCCATCACACACACACGGTCACGCGCACGGTCCCGCAGACATTCTACCAGTGAATGTCATTATCCAGGGAGGTTCATAAGAACACACTCCAGTCGCTGAAATGGTCTCGTTCATCTTTTCATTCATTTGCCCTCTGAATCTCCCATTGAAGAGGATGATGTACTGAAGCCAGGGCAGCAGGGCAGTACAGCAGAGGGCAGAAGCTTTGAAACTTATTTTGACCATGACCTATTTTATAAAGCACATTTTTATACGACACAGCACACTTGCTGTATGCGAGGTAGAAATCAAAGTTTTGCAAATTGATGTGTTTAAGTGTGCAATTGAGGGTTTATTCCATCCCATTCCATTCCTTTAAGTCTTAGTTCAACCCCACTAAATTGCACTCCTGATAAGCCACCTTCGAAGTTTGAAAAACACTGGCTAAAGTGTTGAGAGCTAAGACTAGTCTTGGATTGAAAATCTGTTTCTAATGTCTTTTTTTCCCCTTTTTTGACTCAATATGGACTAGAGAATTCCACTGTCCTGATGTCTCTGAAATAATTCTTATCTTCCTATGAGATATATCATTCTTTCAAACAATACACTTGTTGCTCCAAGAAGTTTGGAGTTTACAGCAAGATCAAATGATAGATAGCATTCCCCTGGACTTCCTGTTCTAACATATACACAGCCCCCTTTACTGGAAGTATTCCCCGCGACAGTGGTACATTGGTTACAATCAGAAAAGCAACATGCATCACATGTTAAGTCACCCAGTGTCCATAGTTTATAGTAGGGTTCTCTCTTGGTGCATATTCTGTGGCTTTGGACAAATATGTAATGGTGAGTAACCACTATTATAATGCCATACACAGGAGTTTCACTGCCCTCAAATTCCTCTGCCCTCCACCTGCTCATCTTCCCTCCTCCCTTTCCAGCCTCTATCCCTCTGGCAGCCCCTGATCATTTTCCTGTCTTCATAGTCTTGCCATTTCCAGAAGGTTAAATCCTTGGCACCACACCGTATATAGCCTTCTTGGTTGGCTCCTTCCACTTGGTAGTACCCGCTTAAAGTTCCTCCATGTCTCTTCATAGCTGGATAGCTCATCAACTTTGAGCACGGAATCATATTCCATTGTCTGGAGGTCCCACTGTTCATCCACTCACCTACTCAAAGACATCTTGGTCGCTTCCAAGTTTGGTGATGATGAAGAAAGCTGCTATAAGCATCCCTGTGCAGGATTTTGTGTGCATTTAAGTCTTCAGCTCACTTGGGTCAATATCTAAGAAGGAGATTGCTGTAGCAGATGATGTTTGTTTAGTTCCATAAGAGATTTCGAATCTCTTTTCCAAAGTAGTCGTGCTGTTCTGCACCCCGTACAGTAATGGATTAGAGCTCTGGGTGCCCCACCTCCTTGCCAGCATTGGGTGTTGTTGCTGTTTTGGATCTCAGCCATCATAATGGACCTGCAATGGTACCTCCTTGTTGTGACTGACATCTCCCTAATGGCTTGTGATGCAGAATGTCCTTTCAAAAGATGACCTATCCACCGTATAGCTTCTTTGGCCATATGTCTGTTAATATCCTTGGCCCACTTTTTAACCAGGTTGTGTGCTTGTTGTTGAGCCGTGAGCGTTCTTTGTGTATTTGGGGTAACTGTCCCTTATCAGTCGGGGCTTTGCAGATACATTGCCCAGCCCATGGTTTGTCTTCTCGTTCTCTTGGTAGTGTCTTTTAACCCTTCCTGGTCCTGTTTTCTAGTCTATAAAGCAGGATAATCGTAATCACCCCTTAGAGTTGTTTAATGGCTAGGAATATATCAACTGCTTAGAACAGTGCTGTGTATATGATCCTTATGAATGCTATTACTGTTGTTGTTATTTTAATTTCTTTTTTTCTGCAGTTTTTGGCCGAGGCCAGGTTTGAACCCACAGCCTTTGGTATATGGGGCCGGCACCCTACTCCTTTGAGCCACAGGCACCGCCCCAAGTTGTTATTTTAATTTTTCTTCCTCCAGTACCTAAAACAGTTCCTGGTACACAGTAATGATTATAGAAATGTCTACTGTGTGAAAGAATTTTCATATTTGCTCCACACCCGAATGAGTTCAGTCAGTTGCCCACCTAAATGACTCCTGAATTCCCTTCCACCTGCCCATTTTTACCATCAATGTGTCTGGTTAGGCTCCCTCAGTATTCTGTGCGTATTTCAGCAACTGACACCAAATGAGTCTTCGTGTCCCCACACTACAGTCATCATGCACTTTGGGCCACAGGGACTTGGCAATTTCACATGCATCTTGAAGCCCCTTACCCTTAGGACAAAAATCCACTCCGATTGCAATTCGAGCAAGGCATGTTTTTTTCTTTCTGCTTCTCTGGTTTCATCTCTCTCACAATTAAGGAGAACACAGAGCAGTAGACAGAGCAGCGTAGGGCAGGGGCTACTTTGACCGTGACCCGGCAGTAACACGCACTGAAGCGCACACATGGGTTCTCTCTCTCACGCCCATTCACACATACACACACACTCTCGCACACTCACACACAGATTCACTTTCTCACACACACTTTCTCCCACACTCACACTCACACTCCCAGACACGTGCACTCACACACTCACACTTACATACAAATATACAGAACATGTACACATAAAATTGAAGCTAACAGCAAGACGTTTGTGGCTTCGGATCAGTCTGTTTTAGGTGTTCACACTGTTCCTATTAACCAGGCATTTTTTAGAACTGGATATTTTTTTGCTATTTAAACAAACCTAATTTTCATTAAAAATAAATTTATTCAACTTTTTTTTTTTTTTGGTAGGAAAACCCGCTCTAGAAAGGGTGTTCAACTGGATAGCTCAGGGACCTTTTTTCTTAAAAAAAAAAAAAAAGTTAAATAACTGTTTCCCCAAAATGTGTATCTTCTCTGCTCACAGAGCTGTGTGTTGCCCCGTGCAGGCTGCTCCACTGTTCTCCCAGGGACCCAATGTTGCTCCAGGAAAGGCTGAGTGGTGCGTACAGGGTGGACATGGGAAGATGGCCCCACGCGTTGTGCTAACTCTCTGCCTCCTGAGCCACAGAGAGCTTCAGGGCACAACGCAAAAGCCCCCAGGGGTGTCCTGGTCCACAGGAAAGATAACAGAGGCCAAATGCCTGCTGTCTGCGGCATCTAGAGGGCTGCTGTCTTACAGGCAGGGTTCCCCTTCCATCAGCATCTTTGCTGTTTGCCCTGAAGAAGATGTGTACGGTTCTGAGTGTGTGGCTGAGAGCAGTGTTGCAAGGGTTTATTCATGGGATTGTAGGAATAGGCAGGCAATTGTGAAACCACAGTTTTGAAGGTCACCAAATCTGATTTCCTCCAACATGGCTGCCATCCTCAGGTGAAACAACCCATGGCCATAGCTATGAATGTGTCATTATTGTGAACGACAAAGACCAAGAGGGGACAGGGAGCCCCTGAGCAAATGAGTGTACTTGGTGAGGACCCTTGCGGCAGAAGGGGGACCATGGACAGGCCTGGCTGGGAGGGGGATTCTTGGTTTTGTCAGATACAGAGTCTCCCTTCCACCCCCTGGCTGGGATGAGGTCACATCCTAGCAGGACTCTTCTGAGAAAGTGGCCAGGCTACACCCAGACTACTTTACTCCAGACCCTTGAGCCCTGTCATTAACCAAATCTTTCCTTAATTGACTCTTGAACTCAGGTGTCCACTGGTTTCATCTGTTTCTCTGTTTGTTTCTGGGTCCTTGCGCCATCCATAGCTCTTTCTCCCCTCTGTCTCTCTCTGTTTCTCATCTTTGTATGTTCAGAATATCTAAGATTTTCTCTGCTGTGAAACATACATATCACTTATATTGTTTGTGTTTTCCCAGTTGTATAGGCAGAGCTGGGTGAAGCATAAGTAATTATTGTGAGAACAAAAAAATAGAGTGAATTTCCTTGGAGAAGCATTTACTTGAAAATTCTACCTATCTGTGGTCATTGTTCACATCAGTATTAGTTACTATGCAAAAATGAAATTAAGGGCATTTACTGGCGGGGGTAGGAGAATGGGCAGCAAGGGGACCTGCATCTCTCCTACCCTGGGGACACCTGTGCAGCTGCCCAGCTGCCCCCTGCCCCAGGCCTGACATAAATCAGGGTCCAAAATGCAATCCTGGGACCAGCAGTCAGTGACCCCAGGCCTTAGTTTCCTCATCTGTAACGGGAAAGTTTTGGACTACATGCCTTCCAAGGTCATTTCTGGTCTTAATATTTTGTCATTTGCTGCTAAAAATGCTGCTCTTACAGACTCACCAACTGACAAAAATTACTTTAGTATCGTCCTCTTAAGTCTATGAATCCATTTGGGGGTGGGGGGGAATTCACTGTTGTTTAAAAATATAGCTGTGGAATCGTGGCTTTGGTACTTCCTGGTCCTCATCTCTCCTTCCTCCCTGTGAAGGCAGCACCAACTCACTGCAGAAACCGGCCAGTAAGACGAGCTCTAAGTCTCCCGCGGACCCGCTGCCTCCTCCAGTCTCAGTCTCTCCTTTCAGCCCAGGATGGTGTCCTAGTCTTCATGAGTTTTATCCCGCAGTAGCAGTCAACATCATAATGAAAATCAGACACGGTTTGCTTTGTTTCTGAGCACCATTTGTATCTGCACGTGGATGTGTGAATGCCGCACCCCTGGGCGCAGGGAGGTAGGCTGTGACCAGGACACAGCTCTGCCATTCTCCTCCCACATACCCCGGGCTCCGCTCTCAGACCGAGCTCAGGCTCACCGTCGTTTACAGCCACGGTGGCAGTTGTGGGTGTTTGCACCCCTGGCTCTCAGTCCTGCCCTCTGACTGCCAGCGCCCCAGGGTGGGGAACGTTGAGGACGCCAAGGGGTCAAGGTCGTCCTGGCATGGCTGTGCTGCTGTGCTTCCCTGGGCTGCTTGGTGCCCTCTGACCTGGGGGACTCAGCAGCTGGGACCCTTTTGTGGGTCACTGGCCCTTACCCTTCCAAGGGGATGCCTTCTGCAGATGGCCCCTTAGGTCCTTCTCCACTGCTCTGATATTACAACGTGTGACACAGCCTGCTCGGACAGGGTCCCTCCTGGGTGGTTGTCTCTCAGCCTCCTTCCTGCATCTTCCTCTGACACACTGACACCCTGGAGCACTTGCTCCCTCAGATCCTGGAAGAGCCATCTCCTCTCTCTCTTCTTGGGAAGGCTCCGGCCAGGCCCCAGCCTCGATGTGTCTCAGTGAGAGTCTCACTGTGGTCTCTGTGCCCCAACTCCCTGAATGACCCACACCCTAGGTTGAGGCTGTCAACCACATGTTGGGGCAGGCCAGCCTGGGCTCCTAGACAAGGGCTGTAGGGTGTGGCAGCTGGACAGCGGGAGGCCAGAGCATCCAGCCCTAGAGAATTACCTGCAGGCCTTCTTGCCTCAGGGAATTCCCTGATAGGACCCGGACTTGCTTGGAGTTGGTGTTCCCTCTTTCCCTTCTGAGTTCCCCCTTTTGGAATGGGATGTTTATTCGATGCCTGTCCCACTCTGTGTTTCAGAAGCAGAAAATCTTGTCTTTTTTTTCAGGTCCTAGTTGGACAAAAATTTTGCCCACGGATGAGTTATGCCCTGAGTGTCACTCGCATGTGGTGGGATCCGGGACTTAGAGTTGATCTCAGACTGGGTTAGGGCTTTGGAGATGCTGGGATGAGGTAAATATATTTTGTAGATGAGAACGACATGGATTTTTAGGGTCGAGAGGAAGGACTTTTAAGGGCTGAATTTGGTTCCCTCAAACCACACTTGTTAAAGCCCAATCCCTGGTATCTCACTGCGTTTCCTTATTTGGAAGTAAAGTCTTTGCAGATGATCAATTAAACTCAGGTCATTAGGGTGGGCTCAATCGAATTTGACTGATTTCCTTATGAGAAATGGAAAATTGAATACGCCACAGACACAGGGGAACAATGGTGTGGAGAGAGGCAGGGCGAAGGGGGCCATTGGCCAGCCTGGGAGAGAGGCCTGAGCAAGCCCTTCCTCTCAGCCTCAGAAGGAGCCGACGCCGGGCCTCCTCGACCTCGGTCTCCAGACCTGTGAAAGCGCCAGCTCCTTTTGTGCAAGCCCATGTGTACTGCTTAGTGGATGCAGCCCCAGCAGACAGGAGCCTTCTCCTCTGCCGGCTATCCAGGAGACGGGTTCCTTCACTGACGTTTTAAACGTCTCTTTTATGGGCAGCAGGTGATGGCAGCTGTGGCTGCGGGGAGGTGCAGTTGGCACCCAGCAGGATTGTGTTGCTGTGTCTTGTGGTCCCAGAGGCACATTGCACAGGTCCGTGATGTCCCATTCAGGCTTTGGGGTCTCAGGCAAAATTCTGAGAGAGAAGGAAAAAAATATGACACCTTATGCCAGTCGAAGGGGATGACTTCATTCACCTACAGAATTGACCATGTCGCAGAGGGGGGATTTCTGTCTCTGCTTAGTGCCACAGTACGGGAAATTGGGTTCCTTCAAAATACTCTTGTTGAAGCCCAATCCCTGGTACCCCACAACGTGACCTTACAACTTTGAGGCACAGTTTTTCAGCGGTGCATGGACAGGCATTTCCTTACATTTCCTGACAAAGCCTCCCATCCGTCTAATCCAGGGAGGAACATCTTACCCTAAGGAAGAGGTAACTTCTTCTCTGCTTTAAACTATCTTCTGTATTCCCCCAAAGCCAGGCAAATACGCTTCCCTCAGTTCTCTCATCCCCTCTCGTGGAGGAATGCCACCGTTTGTCTGCGCATCCTTGGTGTTCTCCCAGGATTCAGCTCTGCTCTTCCTACTACCATATAACTTGGCTCCATTTAACCTCTGGTAAGCAGGGGGTAAGGAGATCTTTAGTGGTGTTCTGGGTGTAAAAATGACAGCACGCATGAACTACTGCTGTGTCTATTCTTGGTTCTGACCATGAAGAATAGGATCTGAGGGATAAAAGGAAAGGTATTTATAGTATTTCCTGATCATATGCCTACTTGCTCGGCTACCTCAGCCGAAGCTTGTTTACCGTATGCATGCTAATTACAGCGACTTTGTAGATTAATATCACGCCCTGTACAAAAATGGTTAGAGAGGTATGAGGACTATATATTGAAGGCCAAGTACATGACAGATATAAAAACTCCTACTCCGTAGACATAAACTGAGTCTAAATTTGACTGTGTTTTCCAGAAGTGCAAATATGAGAACTTTGCCACCCCCCCCCCCAGCATAACTGATCTGCATTAAATCCAAAGACAACGTACGGCGTCTAGGTCGCCGCCTAAAGAAAGAAGCAGACTATGTAATTCTTCACAGCAATATTCTTTACTAGCTGGAAGGGCATAATCAGAGGGTGTGAACACTGCCATTCTGGGTGTGACGCGGACCGAGTTTGAGGCACAGTTCCATGCACGCTGCACTCTGAAATGTACGGACAGACTGCAGGGTATTTAGCACCATACAGTTTCAATTAGGAGTTCAGACTTCAGGGCCTAGAACCTTCATTTACTAAATCTGGGAACTTAAAACCAGGCACCTGTTCTTTATGAGCCTTATTGTCTGCACTGGGATTTTGGCACAGTACCCCTACTAATATCTAAGATTCTTTTTTTTTTTTTTCCAGTTTTTGGCTGGAGGTGGGTTTGAACCCATCACCTCCGGCATAGGGGGTCAGAGCCCTACTCCTTTGAGCCACAGGCACTGCCCAATATCTAAGATTTTTATGAGGTCGAAAATACTATTTATGAAATGAAACCCCTGCATGATTATAAAGCATTTTTTTTAATGGATCAAAGCACCTTGGTCATGGTGGTAGCATCTAGAAAAGTAAGCATGGAGTGTTACATGTCCCGTTAGAGATATACTTTGTGTTTATGATTTCTGTGAATATTTCTGGAAAGAAGAGGTGGCAAAGAGAAAGAAAAATTAAATACTGGTATCACTTAGGAAAAGTTTTCTTGATAGGTTGGGGCCTCCTTGTAATTTAGACATGGAATGCGAATAGTACGAGTTCCAGTGTCAATAACTGCAAAGTCACGGGCTCCCTCATCACACAGGCAGCAGCAAGAGTAGGTGCAGGAGCATCTTGGAACAGACTGGCAGGGCTGTCCAATGAACTCACTCTAATGCGGGGAGCAGCATGGGCGTGGCTGTGTACACTGAGCCCAAGTGCGATGCAGAGGGCAGCGTCGGCGTGGCTGTGTACACTGAGCCCGAGTGCGATGCAGGGAGCAGCGTCGGCGTGGCTGTGTACACTGAGCTCCAGTGCGATGCAGAGGGCAGCGTCGGCGTGGCTGTGTACACTGAGCCCAAGTGCGATGTAGAGGGCAGCGCCGGGGTGGCTGTGTACACTGAGCCCGAGTGCCATGCAGGGAGCAGCGCCGGGGTGGCTGTGTACACTGAGCTCCAGTGCGGTGCAGGGGGCAGCGTCGGCGTGGCTGTGTACACTGAGCCCAAGTGCGATGCAGAGGGCAGCGTCGGGGTGGCTGTGTGCACTAAGCCCGAGGGCGATGCAGGGGGCAGCATGGGCGTGGCTGTGTACACTGAGCCCGAGTGTGGTGCAGGGGGCAGCGTCAGCATGGCTGCGTTTGCTGTGACTTTAGCTGTGCCAGTTTTACTCTCTGTATTGCTGGTGGTATTTACAAAGTTATGCAATTCTAGCTATATTTGAGAGTTGACAGAAAGCGAAGCTTCATCAGTAATCCTGATGATTTTTGTCATTCAGGGGCTGTGGTGACTTCCACCTTCAACTGAAGTGGTGCCTTGAAGCATGACACCACATTTCACAGTGTCTTAACCTCAAAAAAATACAATTCGGACTTCTTCCCCCACATGTAAGCTGAGAGGGTCTGTTGCAATTGTTCTTCCTGGTCTCAGTCAGTTTAAGTATTTCATATTGTTTGTGTCTAAAATACTGAGGTGTACACTGCAATACAGAACTTTCATCAGCTGTTCCATCTGGCCCTGGGTTTACCGTGATACGGTGCACATGCAGAACTCCAAGACAAAATTATGGTTTTGCTTGAGAGAGGCAGTCTCTTCAGGCGGTTAAAATTTCATGAGGAATCAGTCTTACTGGGCTGGATGGGCTTAGCATGTTCGCTTATGTCATTCCAACTGAAGTTACTCAAGAATCCATGTTATTCTGAGTACATAAATCTTTTGCACATTAAACACGTAAAGAAAACCTAACATGTGTTTAATATATTCAAATATATTATTTCAGATCACTGTGTGTTCTGACAATTTCTGTTAGGGAATACCAATATTCTTTAATCATCCATTCAGTTATTTATGTCATATATACTTATTAAACATCCATCGTCTCACCCTGTTTAGATCATTAACAAAGACTGTGACTTCTGCTTCTGCTCAGCATCCATTTGGTGAGCACGTACTATGTGCCAGATGTTGGTTTTGGGCTGGGATGTAACAGAAAACTCAGGATTCTTATTCTCGCAAAACTCACAGTTCTGCTGGGAAGAAACACACACACACATTTAGGATGATTGAAACAAGGAGAGCTACAGAAAGAAGCATTACAAAGATATTCGAGATATTAAGTTTCTTTTAAGAATCACTTTATTTTCCACTATGCCCTCACAAAGAAGATGCATCATTCAGAAAGGGAATATGCCTGATACTTCTTTCTTGCCCCCTTTGAAGTCAAGAAAGCCTGGCTCACCTCCAGGCACTGCTTGTCCTTACTATCTTTCCTGAGAGTCTGTGTCCAGGACTGATGAAGAGACAGGAGGGCACCTGAGAGAAGCAGCTTCCTCACTTCATCATTATCTTTTATGGCAGTTAACTTGAGAAGGGTCAGATAACTGCTTTGAGAGTCTGCCCTCATGTGTAAAATGGGGGTGATAAAATCTTTGTTCTTCTCCAGATTGGCTTGAAGGCCTATGTGACAACTGCTTGTTAGCATTTATTGTGAAGTATAATATGATATAAAGAACGTAAGGAATTACTCTATGTTACTTAATGTTCAAAAGACCCTTAACTTGTGCTAAAGCACATACGATCAATATGCGTGTATTTGCATGTTTTTAAATGTGCATCCAGAAGATTAATGCCCAGGTTGGGAAATGTGTGTGTAAATTCCATATTTATACCAGTACTTTAAAAAAGTAGGATGAATGGGCGGCGCCTGTGGCTCAAAGGCGAGGTGGCAGGTTCAAACCCAGCCCCAGCCAAAATAACAACAACAAAAATGTACTTTAGGGGTGGTGCCTGTGGCTCAAAGGAGTAAGACACCAGCCCCATATACCGGAGGTGGTGGTTTCAAACCCAGCCCGGCCAAAAATTGCCAAAAAAAAAAAAAAATAGTAGAATGAATTTCTCAAGTTACCTGATTCTATAAGCCCAACTTTTGAATAAGGAATGTAACAAAATGAGTGTTAACATACCAATCATTTGTTTGCTTTGTTTTGGTATGGTTGTAAGCACAGTGGTGAGAATCTTTACTCTTTCCTGAATTTTTTAACAGTAATATCCAAGCACAGTTATCCCAAATGAATGATTTCCCAAGGAAGAAAAGAGTGAAGTAGGATTAGGTAGGAGTGAGGTGACGTTTTGCACATCACGACTCATTCAAGTTGGGTATAGTCTGTGACCAGGACTACTACACTCATTTTCAGGTTGGTATATCCACTTTTCAAATTTGGTGAACATTTGCATTTCTTGTATGGTACCAGCAATCTGCCCTCTGCCCACTCTCCTGTGCTATGTATACGTCTAGGTTAATCTCAAAATCTGCCATTCACTCGTGTCAATGTGTTGATTGGCTCCCTAACCTCTTTTTCTGGCATTTTAGAAATGTCTTCTTCAAATAGGAACATGGCTACAAAAATCAATACTTACCATTGTACTGGTGCTAATTAATAACAGTAAATCTCAGCCACTTTTTTTCTAGGAACAGGAATAATTCAGGTCCTGCAACAAGGGTAGCAGAACCTAACAGCTCCTGCGGAGAAAGCGAGAGTGAGTAGCTACCGGGGTTAAATCTCCACTGACATCTCCCTTGGATTTGCAGTGAGAATTTAATGTTAGACAAGGCTTGACAAAAAGAAAAAAAAGAAATATACGTGTATTTCGGTGTCAGAAAATAGTAGGGGATAAGAAGTTAATTAACGTTATGTGGTTAGACACAAAACCTATGTCCGGGCCGGCATATACCAATTACTTGCGCTGCCAGTTGCTACCTAAGGATGGGTCTTTATGCTGAAACTTCCATGTCATTTAGGCTGATGTGTTTAAAAAATCACAGAAATTTCAGTGGCTAAATGAACACAAGGAAAAAGTCCAAGGGGAAACTCTCACTGAAATAAGAAAACGTGTTTTTTTTTTAACAAGTCTTTCAAAATACACACGAACTTAAACGACAATTATTTTATCTCCTGAACAGAACAGCGAGTTCTTTTTCAGTTTAGCTGTTAAATGTGTTTGTTTAGACGCATTTTCCAAAGATCTACATTTCAAGAATCTTGGGTCTGGGCAGAGACCATCTTCGCACCCCCACCCCCAGCAGCCATCACCGGGGTCTGGGCAATGGTCAGCCCCCACCTCCGGGTCTGGGCGGAGATGGCCCCTGGGTCTGTGTGGCGATGCCCCTGGGGGTGTCCCCTCTCCTCACACCCATCCCCCAACAGCTCTCGCGCACTGCTCGGCGGCTCTTCCGGCCCGGCGCTCCCCCCTTCTCCTAGCCAGGACTCGCCCGGGCTCCCCCGCCACCTGCCTGAACCGCGGCTCTCTGGAGACCCCCTTTATTAACTGCTGCCGCCGCCGTATGGTTTCCCTTCTGCCAGCTGCCTCCGTCCCTCCCCCCAACCCTCTGCAGCAGCCTCGCCACCTGCAGCACCAGCCCAGGGTCCTGGGGCAGCGACGGGAGCGCGCGCGGCCCGGGCGCGTGCGAGGACCGGCCGCAGGGGGCTGAGCGCGCCGCACAAAGCCAGGGGCGCGGCCGGGAGGCCGGGCGGGGACTGGGCACGACGCCGCTCCCCGCGCTGGTGGGTCACCCTTGTCCGTAGCCTTCCGTTGCCCAGTCCTGTTTGCAGCCGGTCGCCCTTGCTGTCACAGTGCGGTCCCACCAGCAACGGGGACGATCTGGCAGCGTCTAGAACTCCAGACGCTCAGGCCTGGCTTCAGACCCCAATCCCACGCCCAAGTAGAGGTGCCACTGAACTGCTCCCCAGGGACTCACACATAGGAGAGCCGGGAGCCGGAGCCACCCTTCCTAAACCCGGGTCTGGCTGGCAACTACTGCTGAAGCCGCTTTCCTGGGCTCCCATTGTTCCCTGCCCTGAGAACAAAACCGTCCCAAACCCAGGCCTCTGGGGAAGGGCTTGCGGTCCAGTCCTCTTTCAAACCTTCCCAACTAAATCCCCCACCTCCTGTCGACCCTCCCCCTGAATCGTGGTGCTGTATTGAAAGAAAAAAAAGGCATTTTATCTAAATCCAGTCAGCCTATAAATTTGTGTATGGAACAATATATAAAATCGAAATGTGAAAAATTATGGACAAAGAAAAAAACAGGTAGAAAAAGCCAGCACAAAAGTAGTTACTTTTGTCCCTAAAACACGTTCTGCAAGGCCCAGTGTTAGGAGCAGCCAAACGTTGGGGCGCAGAGTTGGCAAGTAGCCAGAGTGAGGAAGGGAAAGATAGTCTGGGGCGCGATCACCGTGTCCCTAACGCGAAACAGACCAGATCCCTTCACAGAATGTAACTCTTTTATTCTCCTTAGACTGGAAGGGTTGTTTTCCTTGTGAAAGAAGCCTTTTTGGAAGAGCAACTGCCATGATAGTTTAAAAATCAAACCCAATGCTGGTGCCCCTGTTTCTACTAATACCTCTCAGCGGTGGTGAGTCTGTGGGGTGATAATTTTCAAGCACAATAGAGGAACAAACGTCTGGGCTGTCCTGCCAGTGGGAGCAAGGGTGCTGCTCCCTGGGGCCTGGTTTGACCCTGGCCTGAGGAATGAAGCCACAGGCAGTCTTCTGTGGATGGCACCTCTTAGCGCCTCTTACACTACGCTAGTCTTACCCAATCAGAGAGTGTGGGTTGAAGTCTCTTGAAAAAGGGACAAGTGCAGAGACGCCCTGTGGGTGATTCTGGCCTTGCGGTCAGTACAGGACAGAGAAGGGGAGCCTCCTAAGTCAGTGTGGGAATCTCAACTTTCAAAACAGGCTGTTAGCATCTGAGCATCCTTTCCTGTCTGTTTGTTTTTGAGACAGAAATCACTCTCACCATGGCTAAAGTGCCGTGAAGTCATCATAGCTCACAGCAACTTCAGTCTCTTGGGCTCAAGCGATTCATGGTCTTGCCTCAGCATCCAGAGTAGCTGGGACTACAGGCACGCACCATGACCCCACCAGTTTTCTAATTTTTTTAGTAGCCTGTTGATCTTACTAGGTTGGTCTTGAACTGATGAGCTCAAGCAATCTACCCACGTCAGTCTCCCAGAGCGCTAGAATTACAGGTGTGAGCTGCCAGGCTGACCAGAGCAGCCCTTCTTGTTAGAACTGGGACTCAAGCAACCTACCCACCTCTGCCTCCCAGAGCGCTAGGATTACAGGTGTGAGCCACCAGAGCAACCCTTCTTGTTAGATCTGGGACTACTTTCACGTGTTTGTTTTATTTACATCACTGTGTCTCTATTGAGAAGCCAAATATTCTTAAGGTAGACTTCACCTACCACCCCTGAAAACAGCTCCGTATTTTTCTGCTGTACCTATGATTATAGGTGAGGTCGTGGAAGGATAAACTCCTTAAAACTGGCCAATACATTTTTCTCTGTGGTAATTTAAACTTTCTAACTTGCCAGTCTTTAAAGAAAAAGAATCGAGTCTGGTAAGAAACCAAAGTATAGTTCCTTTAAAAGACCAAAATTTTGCTTTCCTTATGGTCACAGAGCATCAGTGGACACTTCCGCCTTCCTGAGCTGTCCCGTGTTAGAATGAGGAGGACAGAGGGGGCTCTCAGACCTGCAGTACAGTAGGCTGTTTTCATTGACCTCACTTACTCCCCGTGACAGCCTCGCAGAGTCGGGATTAGAAATTCTATCTGAAAGATGAGGAGACCGAGACTGAGAGAAGTTGGGTCACTTTGCTACCGTCATATAGTTAAGTGATGGAGCCTGAGTCTAGTTCAGAGTTGCCTGATTCTAGAGCCTGTATCCAAGCTCATTTTAACAAAAGGATATTGAATTGCTATGGAGCTCAGGATATGGTCTGATGTCTAGAGAACAGCAGCACTTACAAGAAGCTTGTTCCCACCCAAGGATTTCCCAGTGGGGAGAGAGAGCCAGGGGTGCAGAAAGCTCACCCCCAGGCTATATAGTAGGGACATCCATGCAGGCGGGTCATAGCCTGCTGGGGAAGACAGAAGGGGCAGTGATTAATTTCAATTAGGCCATCAAGAAGAGCTTCCAAAAGCAAATGATCTTTGATCCTGGCCCTGACGAATGAGTCAGATTTCGGCAGATGGAGAAAACAGAATAAGTATTATTTTCAATTTGATTTAAGGGGGCTTTTTATTCAGTATAAGGTGAGGAACATCTGAGCTTAGTGTTTTAAAAAATCTCAGGAGTTTTATTGTCAAATATCAGCAAAAATTTAAATTGAAGTCTCCTCCTGTAGAATGAGTTCTCAGCTGGGAAAGTTTTCTTTGTCTTGTAGCAACTAGGCCTGATGCCGTCCCTCTGCCTTCCTTCGAGGGTTTTAACATTTATGGGACACGGAATGTGACCACAACAATGGATGAAATGTAAATTTTAATAAACCTACAAACTTAGCTAGACTAACAATCCTCTTAATAAATACATTTTCGGTCTTGAATGATTAGTGTCTTTTTCTAATAATGACACACAGTGAACATAAGTATTTTATTTTGGTTCTTAATGATTATGTGCATTTTAACCTTAGGGAGTGAGAGCATCGAATTCTAACCTCAGTTACACTGTCTATAACTTTAGTGCAGAGGAGGCTGTACTTCTGTATGGAGCATAAAGCAGAATGAGCCTTGGTCCTTGTCTTGTTTTCAACTGGTTTGTTCTTTTCCTTTTCTGACTGAGTCCTAGGATGTGCTGGCTCTGTAGTCCTTCTACCCTACTGCGATTAAAGTACACCCATATTTCTCCTGGAAAATTGAAGGTCTTGGTAACAAGCGTCTTCATTAACTGGGATTATGGGATAACAAATTATGAAGAAGAATTCCTGAACATGGTGTGAGATTCTGATATGTGGCCTTCTTTAGTACCTTCACCTAGAAATGTGAATGGTTAGTGTTAGGCTAGAATAAAATTGCAGTGTTCTGTGGGCAGAGAGCTTGTGGCCTGCATCACGAGAGAGATTTATGTTGCATTTGTAACCAAGCTTTTCCATTCTGATATAAATATTTGCATAGATCAACAGTGAGGGTGGAATGCTGAGATTCACACAGGATTCTCGGCTGTTTAAGACTACACAAATGGAATATTTACAGTCATAATCCCGAGTCTTTCTCCGGTGCTTGGATGGCACCTGCAGGTGTTAGGATAGAATCTAATAAGTTCATACACAAAAAGGAGCTACTTACTGTTGTAACCTTCAGAGCAAGGGATGAGAACAGTCATTTCTTTCTTTCTTTCCTTCCTTCCTTTCTTCTTTTTTTCCCTCCCTTTCTTCTTCCCTTTTTTCTTTCTTCCTTCTCTCCTCACCCCTTTCTCTCTCATCTTTCTCCTCTCTCTCACCTGTTCTCTTTCTTTCTCCTACCTCTCTTTCTCTGTCTCCATCTCCTCCTCTCTCATTCCCTCTTAGAATCACGCTCTGGGCCTCCTTTCACCCTCTATCACTGGCCTTTCTGCTGGATCACCAGGTGTGGCAGCAGCCCAGTATGTGGCTGTACACTTTTTCCACTTCCCCACAACTCAGAGTAGCCCTGTGGCAAACCAAAACTTCCAGCAGCGTATCAGGAGGCAGCCTGACGCCATTTAATGATATTCAGGCCATGTAGAAAAGAGCAGCTGCCCTGCAGGTGGTATTCCAGAAATTCTCCCCAGCACCCAGCAGGAAGCTAGATAAGTTTAATTCGGTGAAGCAAACTTAATCGTTTGCCTCTTTGTAAACGGGGGGCACAGGAAGAAACAAAAAAGATTTTCCTAGTATTGTGCTAAGGAAACGGCTGTGCCTAATGGCACAAATGTCTAAATTTCTCTTTCATGGGATTTGCAGAATCGGATGATTTTCTAAGAGCTGTGGAGGATGCAAGCACCTGTCATCCCAAGGAGGCCCAGAATTTCCTATCTGTGATATCAACCTTTGCATGGAGCTCTGAAAGCACAAACATGCTTATTAAAGGAAATAAAATGGATTCAGATGCTCTAGTTTAAGGCCAGAGAAGACCTTCCACATTCTGCATTTTCTCCCCTTTACTAATTAGAAGCAGCCCCATTCATTACATATGAATGCATTTATAGATTTTCAATTTATGTCTGCTTTTTGTTTCAGCAAACCATCTGTAAATTAAATCTACAGCAGAAAAACCTGCCAACCCAGAAATCCCTTTAAAACTAATTATGTCAGGAGGGCAGAAGATTCAGAGCAATCTTTTATCATCACTATCAAAATTTATCATGGGTTTTATGACAACATCATCTTATAGGTCCTGCTGATGGAGGCCCTAGGCCTGCACTGGGTAGCTGTGTGTCTGTGTCAGGCTCTCTTTGCAAAGAAACATCTTGGTGTAAAGAATGTTAAAGCTGTTGGATACAAATTCTCTACAATTGGGACGGTACCTGTAGCTCAGTGTGTGGGGAGCCAACCACATGCATCAGGGTTGGTGGGTTTGACAATCTAAAACAAAAAAATAGTGAGGGGTTGTGGTGGGTGCCTGTAGTCCCAGCTACTCAGGAGGCTGAGACAAGAAAATCTCTTGAGCCCAGGAGCTGGAGGTTGCTGAGAGCTGCAATACCACCGCATTCTACCAAGGGTCACATAGTAAGACTCTGTCTCAATTAAAAAAAAAAAAAACTCTGCAGATTAATACAAGGTCTTTCAGAAGGAGGTGACAGTCATTCGGGCTGTCCCTATTGCATTTAATGAATTTATTTTTTTGATGGGCAAACTGGAGCTAAATATTACATACCTGGGGTTATCTGACAAATTGGATTTAATGTAAGTTATTTTCTCTCAAAGCAAAAGGATGACCAGATTTTTCCAGGCCTCAGTCTGTTTATTCTAGTTAATTTTTGAATTTTAGAGGTGAACACAACTGAGGGGGAACTGATTGCTTTTGTTCTTCTCCATCACCCTCACCACCATCATCACCATCTCTACCAGTGTTATTGTTACTTTGCATTAAACGGTCTTGCCCACAATACTGGCCTGTGTAGCAGGAAGGCTGCAAGTCCTTGTGCCCCAGGGAAGGGCAGAGCCACTATTTTGCAGGTGAATGTATCGCTGAAATGGTGGGAAGTGCAGGGACTCCCCCGGGCAGGGCAGGGCTGGCTCCAGAGGCAGCTCTTGTAGATGCCGCTCCTGGTACTTTATGGTGAGGGCCGAGAGAGGAGACATGTGGACCCCAGGGGGTCTACCTGGGTGCAAGTTGGGGGTCCTAAGCCAACTGGGATTGTCAATGAAGAGATAGTAACTCTGGGCTGAGAAGGGCCTGCTGACCCAGTCTGTGCCCTCAGGCATGAGGAGGACCTGACTGGGAAGTGGGGGATGGGGAAATGGGCACCCCTTGTGGCCACCAGACTGATGGCAGCAGGAGAGGATCGGTTCCACCTGGATGTGAGGGTTCATTTGGAGTGCCCACTTGCTGGGGTCCCATGCCCAGGAGCTTGGTGAAACACTGCCTAGTTGCTGAGAAGGGGTGGTGTAGCCGCTACAACCTTCCCCAGAGCAGGACCCCATCCCGTCAGTGGAAGTCCCCTGAGGAGGAGGCTCTGCCCCAAGCCCTTCCCTGGGCTCCAGCCTCTGCTCAGGTTTCAGCCTTGTTAGCCCCACCACTGTGTAAGCAGATTTTTTTAAAAATGAGGCTCTTTCTCTAACCTATATCTACCTCTGGGTCTGTCCTTCTGGCTCTGCTTCTCTGGAGAATCCTGACCTGCTCTCTCACAGAGACGTTCTCTCACATTTTCTCACAGAGAACACCTCCAGAAACCTGTGAGCCCCTCTCCCTGCTCCCCAGATGCCTATAGGGCAGGACCGGCCAGGTAGAGGTGAGGTGGCCTGAGTTGGCACTGGGGCTACCTTTTCAGGGAGGAACTTGCTGTCCAGCGATGTCATAGCTGGGACAACAAAGCCATTTCAGGATGACATCTGCTTCCAAGACCATAATTCAGTTTGAAATTAATTCTGTCATTTATTTTGTTTATATATTTTTAGCTGTTTAAAGGGATAGAAAGGACAGTTCTCGACATCTTTTATGGAAGCCTTCACAATGGTTTATTAAATGATACTATTTAAAAATTTTTTAAGATGGAGAAAAGGCTTCTAACTTTAATTTATTTGAATTCCTCAAAATTTACCAATGAAGTATGATAGCTTTATATCTCAGTCCATAATAGAGATATTGCAAAGAGTATGTCTTTTCTTGCTACCTGGTCATTCAAAGTCATCTGTATTCTGAGTTTCCATTCTACTGGGCGCCTCAGAGGGCACTTAGGACCTCTCTTCCTGTGAGGTTGAACTAAAGATCTAGAAGTGGATATAGTAGCACACTGCAGTGTGTACTTTGTTCAGAGGTGCCCCCTGCTCACAAGATATACCTGCTGAGACCTCGTTCACGTCTTGTCCTGCTGTTGGCCCAAGCAGCAGCCTCATGCACCTCCCGCCAGGTGTGGCCATGGCTGGTGACATATTGGGGCATGAACATCTGATCTTCAGAGGGGCGCCTGCCTTGCTTTGCTGCCTCCTAGGGATCCTGAGAGGACTCTGGGTACAGAACATTCCCCAACCATGGCTCTCCCCACCTGCCGCGTCCTCCTTCCTAAGAGTACAAAGAATCTTTCTACCATCGGAGGTGGAGGCCTGTGCAGCAGAAAAGGGAGAACACTCCCTCAAACCCAGTTTCCTTAAACGTTTCCTGCCTTCTCCTGAGGTGTCAGAGCTTCGGAACTCAAAGCCAGGAGGGGCTGGCGGGTGTGTCCTTTCCTTGCACCTAGATACCTGTCTTCTGGCCAGGAGTTGGGGGTGTGTCATCTGCAAAACAGCCCAGAAGCAGGGGCTGGGAGTAGGGAGTGTAAATACAATGATCAGAGAAAAATCAAACTCGGTCAATACTCTGGATGCCTTTCCCCCATCCAGCCGGGAGAAACCCACGTTTCAGTGGGGCCTGGAGGTCCTGCTGTCAGGAGGCCGCCCTTTTCTAGGCCAAGTTCAGCTGATTGATACAGTCTGACAGTTTCACCCTGTGCTTGCAGAAGCCACATTTACTTAAGTCTTTCATTTTCTTGGCCTTCTGTCCTTCCTTCTGTGAGCCTGCCATAACACCCGAGTTGCTGCGATCACACACCAGTGTCTATTGAATACGTGAATGGGTGCTGCTCAGGTCCTTCAAAACATCATGAAACAACAGCAGCAACCACAGAAAAGCCTCTCTCCTTTGAATCGTCTCCTGTGTGTGTCTTGTTGTTTGGGTTCCCTGATATGAAGCACGGGCGTCACTCGTGCTGACACATTACCCTGGGTCTCTGCCTAATAAAGATGCCAGTGAACCTCCCACAAATGGTTGTCTGCAAGAAGTGCGTGTAAATCAGGCCGCGCCGTCTGGAATCAGCTCAGTACATGCATATTACACTATTGGAGATTTGCTGATTAAATCACCCAAGCCGAAAACAGTTACAGTAATTCCAGACTCCAATTGGATTCCAATGTCAAGGCAAATCATTCGTGAGCGCCGAGCTCATTTAAGCCTGGGAAGTAAACGTCACAGGAGAGCTGTTTGCTTTCCGTACCGCTTTATGGCTCAATCCTCACATTCATCATTGTGTCTAGCAAATCGCACATCAAAATGCCGTTAAATAATGTTGTTGGATGGGTTTGCTTCTCCTGCACAATTGACTATCATGTGACCTAATAGATTGTGTTAATACTTCAGTGGAAATTTATAGTCTCTAAAGAGTGGTCTCCAAATCCTTTTTATTTTTCTTTTATTTCAGGAGAGATGGTTGCTGTGCAGGAATGAGAAATATTATTTCTAAATGCAGAATTAAATGAAAATTCAAGTCCGACTGAATATCTCACTGTAGACCCCAAATAAGACTACAGAGCTGGTGCAGGCTCCGAGGGGCCGGCTGTTCCATGGGGAGAATAGTGGATGATGTCCAGGTTATTGGGCTCCCATCTCGACTTTGCCCCTGGGCACCTTTGCGGTGTTGGATAATCCAGTTAACTGATATTTCTGTGTTTCCCATAAGAATAAAGTGAGAGGTTTGCTATCCAGTTTTTCTGGCTTTATGAAGAGGAAATGCTGGCTTTATGGTCTTTTTCATTTTTATTTGCTTGCTGGTTCCTTACCTGGGAACAAAAAAAAAGTAATTTGGGATAACGTTGAGAAGCATCTAGCCCTTGGGGTTTTGTGAGTGATATTAAAAGGAGGGAGGCTTTGTAATCAGACAGACTTGGGCTTGATTGCCGAAATCTTTTTGACTAGCTGTGTAATCTGGGGCAAGTTTCTTCATCACTGTGGGTCACTTTATTGATACTATCTGATTTGAAGGCTATCCTAAGGATTAGACAGATTCTTCTGCATGTGGTAGGTTTTCTATAAATATTGGATAATTTTATTTTTCTAGGTAAAGTCAAACTACAGTAAAACAAGCAGGAGGGCCATTATCAAAGTCATTGCAATTTTTAGAATTAAAAAATCATCAAAAGGAAGCCGGTGCCCTAGAGCAGCTTTCTTGTGGTTTTCCTAGAGCCTGAATCTCCTTCCAGGTCTGGGACTCGCTACTTGATGAGGACGCACAGAATCTATTATTGACATATATGGGAAAAAAAAAAAAAAACTTTGAATTGCACAGAACAGCAACTCCATTCCTTCCTTTTTAAAAATTAGTAGATTTTATTTTTTGGAGCAGTTTTAAGTTTACAGAAAAATCAAGCAGATAGTATAGGGAGTTCCCATAGCCTGCTCCTGAAGTCAGGGCCTCTGTTGTGACACCCGGCAGGGGTGTGGTACACTTGTGAGCCAGTACAGAAGCACTACTCTATGCTAAGTGACGGTAGAGCTCGCTCTTGTGTGGCAAACGTAAAATACCATCGCCCACCATTATGACATCACACAGAAGGGTTTTGCACTGAAAATCCCCTGTTCTCTACCTTTTCATCAATTCCCAGTATTTACCCAAAAGGGTTGAATACTTTTGTCTTTATAAAACCCTGAATGTGAATCTTTACAAAGCTTTATCTGTGATTGCCCCAAATTGAAAACAACCAAGATGTCCTTCGACAGGTGAATGGACAAACTGAGGTGTAGCCACACCCTGGGATATCGCTCAGTGATAAAAAGGAATAAGCTGTCCCCCAAAGGCGTGGGGACTTTACCTAACAAATGCAATCAGTGTAACCTAGAAAAAAAATAAAAAATAAAGAAATAAGCTGTCAAGTCACAGAAAGCCCTGGTGGGGCTGTGAAGGCAGGTCACAGAGTGAAAGCGGCCCGAAAAGCCTGCACCCTGTGGGATTCTCACTGTAGGACATCTGGAAAAAGCAAAACTGGAAACACAAAAAAGATTAGTGGCTGCCAGGGCACTGGAAGGATGAAGAGCAGAGCACAAAGAAAGGATCTTGAGGGCAGGGACTGGTCCGTGTGATATTGTAATGGTAGAGACTATGTGGAGAGTATAATCCGTGGAGACGCAAGGAGCAGACTGCTAACGTGAGTCGCGGGCCTCAGGTCACACAGGCAGGCCTCGTTTGCTGTGTTCTCCCTTCCAGAGCTTCAGTGGCCATTGCACCTTTTATAAACCAAAGGTTTGTGACAACCCTGTGTTGAGCAAGGCTTGTTTTTCTAGCAGCCTGTGTTCACTTTGTGTCTCTGTGTCACGTTTTGTTATTTTGAGCAACAGTTCAAACTTTTTCATTGTTTTATCAGTTATGGTGATCTCGATGAGTCTATTACTATTGTAATTGCCTTGGGGCACCACCACTGGTTCCCCTAATGATGGTGAACTTAATCGATGCACCTGTGTGTATCCAACTGCTCCCACCTCTCTCCCTCTCCTCAGCCATAGTGTTTTTGAAAATAGTCTTACTAATAATTCCTTGATGGCTTCTCCATCAAGGAGAAGGAAGAGTCACATGTCTCTCATTTTAAATCAAAATCTAGAAATAATTAAGCATATTAATTATTTATGGAAGGCATGTTAAAAGCCAAGAAAGACTGAGAGCTGGGCCTCTTGTGTCAAATGGTTACCCCAGCTGTGAATTCACAGGGAAGTTCTTGGAGGAAATTGAAAGTCCTGCTCCAGTGAATACACAAATGATAAGCAAGTGAAAAGTGGAGAGAGCTTCAGTAGTTTGAATCGAAGATCAAACCAGCTGTGATGTTGTATGAAGCAAAAGCCTAATCCAGAGCAAGACCTTGAATCTCTGTCATTCTAGGAAGGTCGAGAGAAGTGAGGACACCACAAAAGGAAAGTTTGAAGCTAACAGGGTGGTGCATGAGGTTTAAGGCAAGAAGCTGTTCTGTGATATAATAGTGTGTGGAACAGCAGGTCTGATGTAGAAGCTGCAGCAAGTTGTCCAGAAGATCTAGCCCAGATCACTGAAGAAGGTGGCAACACCAAACAACAGATTTTCCTTGTAGATAAAACTGCCTTCTATGTGAAAAAGATGCCAGTTAGGACTTTCGTAGCTGGAGAGAAGAAATCAGTACCTGGCTTCAAAGCTTCCAAGGATAAACTGACTCTTTCGTTAGGGGCTAATGCAGCTGGTGACTTTATGCTGAAATCAATGATCCTTTGCCATCTGGAACCTCCCAAACTCAAGACTTATGCGAACTCTATACTACCTGTGCTCTCTAAAAGCAAGAGCAAAGTTCAGATGGTAGGACGTCTATTACAGCATAGTTTACTGAATATTTTAAGCCTATTGTTGAGATCTACTGCTCAGAAAAAAGGATTGCCTTCAAAAGATGACTGCTCATTGACAAAATACCTGGTTATCCAAGAACTTAGATGGAGTTGTACAAGGAGATTAATGATGTTTTTACACCTGGTGACCGAAAATCTATTCTTTGACCTATGGATTATGGAGTAATTGTGACTTCCACATTTTATTGTTTAAGAAATATATTTTGTAAGATTATGGCTGCCAATAAATAGTTATTTCTCAAAGTAAATTGAAGATCTTTGGAAAGGATTCACTGTTCTGGATGCCTTGAAGAGCTTCACAATTCATGAGAGGAAGTAAGAGTACCAACATTAACAGGAGTTTTAAGGAAGTCGATTTCAATCCTGGTGGGTGGCTGGAGAGCTTTAAGACTTCAGTGGAGGCTAGGTGCCTGTGGCTCAATCGGCTAAGGCGCCAGCCACGTACACCTAAGGTGGCGGGTTTGAATCCCCAGCCCAGGCCGCCAAACAACAATGACGGCTGAAACCAAAAAATGGCCGGGCGTTGTGGCGGGTGCCTGTGGTCCCAGCTACTTGGGAGGCGGAGGCAGGAGACTCGCTTGAGCCCAGGAGTTGGAGGTTGCTGTGAGTAGTGATGCCATGGCAATCTACCCAGGGGGATAGCTTGAGGCTCCGTCAAAAAAAAAAAAAAAAAAGACTTCAATGGAGAAAATAATTGCAGGTGTCATAGAAACAGTGAAAAGTAGAGGCTGAAAATGTGTCTGAGTTGCTGCAATCTCATGATAAAACTCAAATAGAAGAGGAATTGCTTCTTATGGATGAGCAAAGAAAGTAGTTTCTTGAAATGAAATCTACTCTTGATGAAGATGCTAAGAATATTGTTGACACAACAACAGAGGATTTAGGATATTTCATAAATTTATAGCAGCAGCAGAGATTGAGAGGGTGGAGGTGGAATCTAAGTTTGAAATAAGTTCTACTGTTGGTAAAATGTTATCAAATAGCATGGCATACTACAGAGAAACCTTTCTCAAAAGGAAGAGTAGATGAATGTGTGGCAAACTTTATTGCTCTCTTATTTTAAGAAATTGCTGGCTCGGCGCCTGTGGCTCAATTGGCTAAGGCACCAGCCATGTACACCTAAGGTGGTGGGTTCGAATCCCCAGCCCGGCTCGCCAAACAACAATGATGGCTGCAACCAAAAAATGGCCAGGCGCTGTGGCGGGCGGCTGTGGTCCCAGCTACTTGAGAGGTGGAGGTAGGAGACTCGCTTGAGCCCAGGAGTTGGAGGTTGCTGTAAGCTGTGATGC